>VDFB02249274.1:0-14516 GCA_007258455.2 Sequoia sempervirens
TTAATTTTGTTCCATCTTGAGGATATTTGCAACCTACAAGTATATATATTTTTTAGTTCTCTCTATATCCATTAATAGATTGTGTTGAAGGCATTGCTTAAATTATCAACATGGAGATATTATTTGTGAATATTATTATAGACTTATTTTTCTTGTAAACTTGAATTCAAAATTATACTTGAATGGAACCTTAGAAAAATTAATAAGCTAGATTTATTGCTTCTATATTATTGGTTGCATAACACTATCTTAATTATCCTTTGGATAAATTTTTATCTAAGTGATTGAAATGTTCAAATTGATTTTCAAATTGGTCACTCCATGAGTCTAACTAGAGAATAATTTTAAGAATAAAAATCTATTTTTGTTTAGTGAATCAATAAATTACATCACCTCTTAATTGGATGAATTGTTGTAATGGAGTGCAACATTTACCATAGTTTTATATAAATGATATCACATTTTTTGTGGCATTTTTCCAAATAATTTGTGTGGTGTTTATATGCATGCCTATTTTGCATACATTTAAGTAAAACTAGGCATAGTAAAAAATTCTACTAAATTGAGCAAATATTATTCAATGAGTGAATAATATTTGTAAGAGGAAGAAATGAAAAAGAAAATAGGTTTGTATTCTTTTCAAAGAGAAAAGACCAATAAAAGTAACATAACTTACAACATTAAAGAAGAAAACAAATAATATGTAGAAAAACATTGAAAAGTTATATTATGATAAATAATATCAAGTAAAGAAATTAGAATGCGCTTGAAGAATGAATATAAATTAAGAATAAAGTAAATCAGAAGAATTTTTTCAAATAGAAAATTTTATTGGCGTCAATAGAAATGTAAATTGTATGAAGAATTGTTGTAGTATATATAATGAGAATGGCTATAACATGAAATGAGATATTAGATATAAGCCTGAGGCATATAATGTGTGGTGGCCAGGGCTAATGGTATAGGATAAATGTAAATGCACAGCAGAGGGAAACCAAATTAATTTGCTGGTGTAGGAAGGAAATAAAATAAAATAAAATGGTTTTTGTTTCATGCAAAATTAGGATGAAGAAGATGTAATGTAAAAGAATGTATAGGATAGCAAAGTGCTCGAGAAAAATGCTATTATATGTATTTATGGCACTTGGGTGCAGGATTAAATGGAGCATATGAGAGATATATTACACTTTTGCATATAAAAGTACATAATGCCTTTCAAATTTGAATAAAAAATAGAGATTGGTGTTAAAATAGGGAAGAATAGAATGTAATGGGGTGAGATAAAGTTTTGGAAAAAACGTGTTAGAAAAATTGGACAAATAATGAGAAAAAAAATAATTTTGTAGATATTTTTTCAATCCTAAAAATTAGTTATAAAAAAGGACATTTTTGAGATGTTAAGAATAAAATCCAACATATTATGAAAATAGAGAAAGCTATTATAAGACATTGTATGATTAGAATGGAAATTATTTCTTTTGTTTCTTGTAATGGTATCAAGAATGGACTATTGTAAGTATTTTATAAAATAGTAGCAAGAGGAACATGCATTTCAAAAATATAGTTGTATGATTAGAATGAAGATTCTTTATTTTGCTCCTTGTAAAGATGTCAAGAATGGACTATTGCAAGTATTTTATAAAATAGGAAGATTTATCATTTTAAAATGGTAGTGAGAGAACATGCATTTTGAAAATAATAATTTGTATTAAAAAGTAGTTTAAATAAAAAAAAATGATAAGAGGATAATTGTATTTGAGTTTTGATAAAATATTTAATTAATTAAAGATAAATTTAATTAAAATAATTTAAAATGTCTTAGTTAGTTAGAATTTTTTATTAAAGTAAGAAGAATGATTTTAAAAAAAAAATTATTAGGATATTTTTAGAGTCATGAAGATGTTTATATAATTGTGTATTTAATGTTTGAAACAATACATAAATAATAAAATGTTAGAAGATGAAAAATACATAAAAATATGAAATTTAACATAATTAAGTAAGAAAATATGAGATTGCCACTTAGATCTAGGAGAAGGTTAGGAAAGAGGGTTAAATGGGCCCTAAAATTATGCTATGGATATAGATGCTAAAACGTGAGCATGAAATATAAATTAATATTGTAGTGTATGCAATTCTTGACATCATATTTTCCTTCACTTTAACAGGCTAATGTCACTATATGATCAAACATAATTAAAGTATAAAAAATAAATGCTAAAAGAAAAACATTAAAATAATCAAACATTTTGGATACATAGAACATTTGATATACAGTGTGTTTGATCAAGGAGTTGATTCCCTTGAACTAAGATATGTGAAACAACCATGTCAAAAAACACAAAAATCTACCATAGATATATATATATATATGTTAGAATAATACAACCAATAATACAAAGTATGCCAACAAATCATATATAATCCAACATAAACATTTTACATATAAAAGGGAAAATGTCAAAATTACAAGGGTTGTGAGAGTATATGCCCGCTTAAATAATTGTATAAAAGAAATATATGTAGTTATTTTTAAGGTAACTAGAGGGGAATATAAAAATAAAAGTAGTTCATCACTAATTTTACAATAATACAATAGATCATTATCTTTATGTAATCATGAAAGTTTTAATTCCATATAAAAAACTTTACATGTTGGTGGAATTAGATGGAACAATCCCTATTGCATGAATCGAAGGTTTTCCGTGAAGGAGTTTATAAGAAATTTATTCCCTATTATAACATGGAATAACAAGTGAAGCGAAATAGGGCTTGATTCTAGATAAGAAAATAATAGTTCCCAAAGGATCTCATTGAATAATAACAAAACCTTTAATAGAAAATTCAGGAAGAGTAAGATTAGAAGTATAAACAAAAATATATTTTAGCAATTAATGACTACAAATATTAAGATTAAAAAACCATTTTCAATCAATGTATACTTAATGCTCATATAGGTTTAGTACCAAAAATGATTAGAAGATAAATAATCTTCTATTAAACCACATTGAAGTGAAGTTTAAATGGAAGAAATGTAATCTCCATAATGTTAGTATATAATACACCTAATTTGGGAAACTATTTCAATAGGCTTAGTAGAAGAGGGAATATGGATATTTTGTATAGAATTATGAAGAAACTCATGATATTAAGGTGAAGTTTAAATAATATCCCAAAGAGAAATATTATACTAAAGTTCTTTTATACTATTATACTCTTTAGTGTTAAAGGAATACAACAAGTCAACATGAAATACTGGGATTAGATAAAGGAAGAGAAATAATCTTAGTGTTGGTTTGTTAGTTTCACCAAGTGTTATAGGTATTCATTACTGCATAAAATTTAAAAATAAGAGTTTCAAGTATAATTATCAACAAAATAAAGGTTGAAATAAGATGGGTCAACAAGGGATAATTCCTAGGTTCGTTAGGAATACCTACCTAGATCATGAAAACTAAAGAAGATGGTGGGATGAAGTAAAATGCCCACACAAAGATTTGGAACATCAAGGATTGATTATTGTGCATCATTATACAAAACCCTAGTCCATTATATCTAGTTGTGGAATTTGTATAGGCAACTTTTAAATTTTAAAAAATGTAAGAGTTGATTTATTTTACTATAATATCCAAGAAATTTATAAAAATAAGAGTAATAAAATAATTATTAAATATTATCTAAATGAGTAAATATAACCATATTTTCATATGGAGGATTTTATATTATCTATAAGATTTTAGATAATAGAAAAAATATGTACACAGATTCAATCAAGTCATTTTCTCCTATTCTTTCATTATTTCTTTCTTTTTGTACTAGAGTTAAATCTTCATCTAGGTTTGTTGTGTACTTATAAGAAACCTTTGTTCCTTAGTATCATGTTCTTGTACATTGTATGGTAACTTTTATGATAAATATTATGTGCATGTGTCCCTTCCTCCTATCAAATTTTCTTTATGGATCTATGAGGAATTTTATTTCTAATTTTTTGATTTCCTCCTTATCAAAATATTGCTTCAATAATTTAGAAATGATATTTACAAGCTTATATCATCTCTCTCATTTTCTTCTCTTATTTGTACTTTCAATAATGACTAAATTGATTTTACATGACCACCAATGTTAAGTAATGATTCTTTCCCTTTATTACTAGTTGTAGGAAATAAATCTTAGATGCAACCTTTATCAATATTTTTTAAGTCTTTTTAATGGAATATTTTGTACTAGAGTGCACACTTGTAAATTTAAAATTTAGAACTTTTTTAGATTATGTTTTGTGTGCAATCTAGTAATTTGAATGTTTTGATTATTAAAAACTAGATAGATGTTGAATGTTTTTGTGTTAATGGTATGAAAATATTATTGATGAGTAGATGAATTATTAGAACTGTTTTAGATTTCTATTCCCTATATCTAGAGATATATTATTTACCAAGGTCTCATTGCTCCTTTAGGTGTACATACATATATATAACATGGAAAATGCAAATGTTCCACCTGAGCCAGAAGATTTGTTTGCAAATACCACTAATGAGATTAAGAAATTGAGAGACTCATTAGCACAGGGTGCAAACCTAGGGATATATTCTGAACCATGCATGTCAATATTACATAGTCTAGAAAAACTAAGAGATGAACTTGAGAGGACTAGTGCATTTTCCCTAGATAGAGTAGCTGCTATTCTTTCTTGCATGCAGGAAGAAGTACATGGTGACATTCCTCTTAAACAAATACACGATAGTGTGACCAAAGAAATGATAAAAAAAACTTATTTTCCATTATATCAAAATGTGTGAAAGGTTAGGGGATACCAGGTCACTAGATGTGTCGATCATGTTATGGCCTCATTGATCTACCCATGATTTCTCACAGCACATGGTCAATACCCAAACAATGAATAGATTCCATTGTATTCTGTTCAACAGTTATATGCTGAGGTCCATTTGGGCCTCAAAGTCAACTACCTGGACATTCCACCATATGTTGGTTAGGGGCGTGGTAGGATTGCCGATATGCCCATCTATTGTCAAGTAGATAGACCAGCCCTAGTGTTTAGGGTATTGGTTGGTGAGAGGTCTCTTGCTCTCACCCCAGCTCTAGCCCCCATATTAGATGAGGTTTTCATTGCTTCCCAAAAGGAAGCAATTGACACTATAGGTGACATTACAACTGCCACCACTAGGATATTTACTGATTGTGTAGGTCAGTATTTGATGTCTAAAGGTTCCCGATCCATGTCATTTTCAACATAGTGGACCACCATGGATCCTATATAGTGAAAAACATCCCTACTCCCACACAACTTGAGGCACTTATAGGAGATATGGCACGCAGGACTCTACATTGTTTAGCTAAGGACCTCTTGGAGGCATATGCCTTCATTGCATCAGACTATGGGGTTGGTATAGAGCATGTTAGAGATCATTTGGGATGCAAAGTTCATTCACTTCCAAGATCCCATCACTCTCATCCCAGCACTAGTACACGTCAGGATCCACCTACAGATCATTCGACAACTACACGGACTATGGGTTTTCGTGAGATGTTGATTGGTTCTGGTTCATCATCGCCGATGCCATCTCACCTGCATAGTCCTCTCCACTCATCATTTATGGCACAACATGGGATAGATCAGATGGATTCAGATGTTGGTTCATTGCTTGACTATATGGTTGATATGGTGGAGGCGGTTGTTTCAGAGGACTTAGGTCATCTGATATCAGATGATGTGCATGTATGTGTGCACGTGCATGTTTCAATTCCTTTTTAATTATTTTTAAATTTTAGTTTTAACTAGATATTCATGTACATATATATATGTATATATATTGTAGGTGGACATACCTGTATACTGGCTTATAGGATATGGCACGTGTTGGTTTATATACTTGCGTGTATGTGTACATGCATATGTATACATGATCTAGATAGATATTTAAAAATATACAATCTTCATTCTTAAAATAACTTTCATAAAATTTATTTAATATAAATTATATGTATTTAACACATTTGTACATTTTTATTTACGGTGACCACGTCCATCAGCGGGGACCGTTCTTTCATTCGGATGGTTGTTCGACTAGGGTTGACATTCATATTAAATTTTGCACTTTTCGTTTATGATCTTTACTACATGCTGTTGCTTATATGATGATCTTTTAGTATTCAACATTTGATGATCTCTAACTTACATTTTCTTATATGATATACACATACATTTGCTTATTTGATGATCTTTAGTATTTGACATTTGATGATCTCTAACTTACATTTTCTTAAATGATATACATACATTTGGCTCTTTGCTTATAACATGTTGCATGTTTATACATTGAATTTATTTACATGTATGTGGGTAAGTGCACAAAGTTGAGTCCACGAAACGTGGAATTTTTTTGCCTTAACCAAAAAATTGAAATCGGCATTGAGGAAACGGGATCCTAATTTAAATAAACGGGATCCCGATTTTTAAAAATTGGTATCCCGTTATGGTTCGGGATCCCGACCTGAGATGAAACGGGATCCCGCTTTCTAAAAATTAGGATCCCGTTTCCCATAGGATTCCGAACGAATGGAAACAAAACGGGATCCCGATTTATAAGAAACAGGATCCCGATTTATAAGAAACGAGATCCCAATTTATGAAACGGGATCCCGTTCCATTTACAACGGTTAGAATGCTGTTGGATGGGAACGGGATCCTGTTATAGTACGAGATCCCGTTTATTAATAAATGGGATCCCGTTCTCATCGAGATCCTTTTTAAGTGGAATTTCTTTACATCTGTGGTAGTTTTGCCAAGGTTTTGGTTAGGGAGAAAGCATTGGAAGTCGAACCTAGGCCTTGACCTAGTTTGTTAGCCTACAAGTTCAAGGCCTAGCAACAATGTCAAAGAAAAATACCGACTTTGGACATATGGTGACAGCCTTTTTACGCAAAATTTTTTTGTGAAATTAAAACCCATTTAGACAAACAATGATTCTAAATATACTTAATTTTTACAATTGGATTATTTTTTCTATTTTTCAATTTATTTCTAATAAAATTGGTCCATAAAATTTAAATATAAGAGTTTTTTACCATTTTAATAACTTTTGATCAACATAACATTTTGACAAATGGATTGCACGAGAACAAACTTTAGACAATTCTTTTCAATTTATTAAAAAAATAAATGATAAGTTTAGGTCATCTTATGCATGTCATACACGACGATTTTTCAAAATGACAAATCTACTAATAATAATTTGTGAAGATTCAATAAAATTTTAAAATATCAGGCAAAACTTGGTGGTCCGTAAAACTTTCCAAAAGGATTTAGAAATCGATAATTTAAGTCAAAATAACAGATCTCATTACACGTGCATGGTGATAAAAAGTAACGGCATTGGTTTTTAGAAATGCCTATTAAAACTCAATTTGGACAATCTAGGTATTGAAATAAATTACATATTTGGAAACTAGACTCCGAGCACTACATTTTATGATTAGTGACATTTTCAAAAATTTCATCTCTAAGTGCTTCAAATTTTAGGGTCAAATGTGTCAAATACTGAAATCCGGATAAAACACTCTTTTGGCCCAAAAGTGGACCAACTTCTGCACACATATGTATTTCTTTACATGTTTATATGATATATGTATACATTTTCTTATATTCAATATACATACATTTGCTTATTTCATGATCTCTTAGAACTTACATTTCCTTATATGATATACATTTGTTCTCTAGTAGAATTTTAGGAAATGAATGCCACTTTATAATTAAGTTCATTCATGTTGACCACAATAAATATTTTTCATGCACACCCATTGAATTTTATAGTAAGAAGTCAAAAATTATAAAATCAATGACTCTCAAGCTCAAGTAAACTAATGATATTTTATAAACGAGTTATAAAATATAATTATAAAGAAGAGGTAGGAACATTCCTTTTATAATTATATACCATCCTTCAAACACTTTCCCTCTAAGTTATAAAAATTTAATGCTAAATTATTTCATAAATGTCTCTTAATCTACACCATTATTAAATTATATGAATTTTTTTATTTTTTGAAACATTAAGAAAATTCAATTCAAATTATACCTCTATTGTCTTTTTGACAAGTAACAAAATTCTAAAATTACTCTAAGATATATGTTGCATATCTATACATTAAAAAACAACAAACTCCACAATGAAATAACTTGTTTGATTACTACTTGATTCATTTAATCTAGGATGTAGTTATTCCATACACCCGAATAATTTTTTTCCCATATGCATATAAATACAAGCTTATTTTTCATTAGTCCATATCAAATTGCAAGATTAATTTGCATTTATATCACTTGGAGCTCACAGATTTTGGAGAAAAGGTTTTTGCACATTTATCAAGGAGGCAAATATTGGAGAAGACAACTTTTCATTTTTATTAATCAAGGAAAAATTTGGAGGAGAATTTAACTAAGTTGCTAGAGGATTTGTTTTGAGACATCTTTAACTTGAAGAAGAAAATGGGACAACAAAGAAAAAGAAAAAATGTGTCTTAATGAAAATTGTCGAAAGAAGAAGAACAAAAGAGGCATGAAAGAAACTTGGAAAATTATCATAGAAAGAAACAAGGTACATGCTTTTTTCTTCTCTCTCTCTCTCTCAAGTGTGTGTTTAGGACTTTTATTAACACCTCAATTTGTTTTTCTTATAAATATGCATGCCTTTTATGAAAACCATGTTAGATTTAATTTGGAAACTTTAATACTAAAAAATAGTCATCTTGCATACACATTACCTAAATTGCTTATCATCTATTTCCAATTGCTTTTGTTCCATGGAATTCTTAAGTTTAAGAATATTTGATTTTATTTGTTTCAACTCCACTTAAATAACTCATAGTCTCTCACTTTATTTGCTTGCATGTAAATTCAAACAAGTAGGAAATTCTCAAGTTCAAGTCGAGCCAAATGTAGATATTGGATCAAACAAATCCGTTGAAGAACACATGGACCTTGAAGTTAGGGAGGAGACCCAAGTTCAAACAATGCTTGTTGGAGAGGGGTCAGGATCACTTCCTTCTACTAGTATGGATGAGCATATAAAACTAGTTGTTCAAAACTTTTGTCACTTATAGCATCATGTCTTATCACTTTGTTTGCTTACATACATAAACTTCACTTATATAGAATCATCTCTCACTTTATTTGCAAAATATTTTGTGACATGTAGAAAGGGCTCAACAAGTAGGAAGTTCTCATGTTGAAGTCGAGCCAAATCTATATATTGGATCAAATGAATCCGCTAAAGAACATATGGACCTTGAAGATAGGGAGGAGGCCCAAGTTCAAACAATGCATGTTGGAGAGGGCTCGGGATCACTTCCTTCTACTGGTATGCATGAGCATATAAAACTAACTGAAAAGGTGATGAAACAAATTTATTATATAAATTTAGATCATTTACTTGAAATAGATATGGCGAAGCTGAAATGTTATGCCAACTAGCCTTATAATAAGAGAAAGATTTCAATGACTAAATATGTAAATGGAACAATCAATCATCATTTCAATCATCTTGATACACTTGAAAAAACCCAATTGTTATGTTTACTTCTTTGTAATGAGCTGAAAGAGTCATTACAATTGTTGGGTGTATAGTCGACATCAAATAAGAAGAAACGCATGGGATTACAAAAGGATATTGCTCAAAATGTTCAAAAGGGTTTAGATTCCATTGGGAAAGGATATCGATCAGTGGATAAGGCCACTACAAGAAGGGTGATGTTGACATCTATTGTACATCAAGATATAGCAAGAAAAATATTTTTTTTTGCACTTTCAGCTGAAATTGGTTATAGTAGAACCACATTAATAAAATATGAGAAAAAGAGAAAGTTTTTGGATGAGAGTTTAGAAGGAAATTGGGAAATTATGTGTAGAGCTCCCCATTCTAACAAGATTGAAGATGTTAGGAACTTGATATCAAGTTTTTGGCATGATCAAACTCGTCCATCATCAAATACTAGAGATGTTATGAGACACAGGATTGAACCTGGTATTTATGAAAATCATATCAAACATTGGCTAGACATAACACAATTTGAGATGTATATGAACTTTTGTAATACATATCCTCATATAAATATTGGGAAAACAATATTTGAAAGGTTAAAGCCATATTATGTGAAGATAAACAAAATTTTTGAAACTTGTTGTTGTCGTTATCATATTGAATTTGATCTCTACTATCAAGTGTTTCGAAAGATGAGAGAAGAAAGTTGTGGGTTTCAAAATGCACCTCCTAAACAGGAAAGCTTGTTCATAAAGGCTATTTTATGTGATCATGAAAATGGACCTCAAATAAACTGCATAAAAGGAATTTGTGAGACGTGGAAATTTGGCTAAATTTCCTTCAAGAAATGAGGATAATGACCTAACAAAGATAGTAAATTGCAAGAGGTAAGTACTATTTTTAGAGAGTTTATTTGTTTCAATTTGATTAGATTGTTGCAGATTCTCTCTAATGTAATGTTTCATTTGTTGTGTGGTTATTACTTTATTCACACTTGTATTTACTCCTACCGGTACAAGTATGTAAAAGTTACAAACAAATTTTTGGGAAAGAATCCACAAGGTTGAATTATGTGAAAGGAGATTCCTATTAAATTTATGGAAGATTTTCAAAAATTGATACAACCATACAGCCTAACATTTCTTACATAAGTGGCGAGCTGACAGTTTAAACATTGAGATACTTTCCACTTTGGAACAATTCTATCCCGGTAGTCGACTTTGCAGTACTCGCCATTACATCAAGGAAGTTGTCAGTGTGCTTCCAGATCTATTATGGAACTCGCTGTATTATCGACACAATCAAATTATGGATTGTCTTGAGTACAGATAGTGAGCCATAAGAAAGAATATCACTTTTATATTGTTGATGATAAGGTATGACAACTTTTTGTCAACATTGCTTCCTGATTTTTACAATTTGAGCGGGGTGTAAATTTGAAAATAATTTTGTATGGTCAAATGGATGTGTTGCAAAATTCAAATCTTCATGACCATTCTATGCACTTTGTAGATATCATAAAATCTACAAAATACCAAATGTTTGGAGTTTTTTTGAGAGTGGGCATGGAAAGAGGTGAAATGCAGTGGAGGCGGGAGCTTGCATCAGGAGCCAGGTTGTCAGAGATCCTATGAAAATGCATGATTTTGTTGAATGGTGCAAAACACTTACGTAATAAATGTGGTGGGCATCTTGCGAACAAGCCAGGCACATTCCACTGAGTGTTCAGAATATCGAGGTATGTATAAATTACCATTTTCAAAATTTAATTTATTTAAATTTAAAATTTATATATATATACATGTTTGTCCACATAAGTTTGTTGTTGTGCATGTATCTAGGCATGGACAAAAGATCAATGCATGGATGCAAGAGGGTAGAAAAACCAAGATCTTTGCATTGTGTTAGGAGTTCGGATAGTCTCCATGGATGGAAATTACACACAAGGGATTACTCTTGTTTTTGCATTGAGTGCATTGTAGGAAACTCCAATCATGCATGCAACAACCAAGAACTTGGATATGTTGGTAAATTGGGTACAATGCCACTAGTTGTTTCAAAAACATATGATGAAAATGAGGAAGAAAGATTTGAAGACATTCCTTTGATTTCAATTGATTATGACCATATATCAAGATTGGTTAGAAAAGGTACATGTGTAAGTTTTCAATAATTTATATATTATATATATTTAGTTAATGATCTTTAAAGTATAGAGACATTTCTAATCTTTTTAGAAATTTTGTGTGTAAATTTGGTGTAAAGGAGATGTTTTTGCAGTCATAGCAGAGCCTAGAAACATCGAAGGCGTTAGCTATTATTTATTGCATTACACAGAAGAGTGGAATAAGATAACACAACCTGAAACAAGTGATGGAATGTTATTTCCCATAGGTGAGTTTGAATTTAAAATTATATATACATTGTGTTCACATGTGCACATTACATTATAAACATTAAATATATATTGTACAAACCTTGAGCACGAAAAATGTTGTACATGTTCATATGTCTTACCAAGTAGGTTCATGTTTACCATGCAGGTTCTGTTGTAGTGCAAGGGACATATCTAAAACAAGTCAAAGTTGTTCAACACGGGATTCATTTTGTTGACTATCAACCTAATAACAAGGTATATCAATATAGTCACTTGATAATTGCTACCGCCCTACATCTTCATGCAGTTCCACATGCACATGGCCAAAGAAAATGGAGACTAGATAGTGAAGATCATCAAAAAATTCTACATGTTATTGAAGAGTGGGCTGAACTAGAATATTTGACTTAGATTATATCCATGATTTTCAAGTTCACTTGTAACCCTATACATGTTCAAGTGAGAACTTATAGTAACTTGTACATAGTTGTAAATCATTTTGTGTAAATTACAATTATATGTACATATTTGTTCCATGGAATTCTTAAGATCAAGAATCTTTGATAGCATCATCTCTCACTTTTTTTGCTTGCATGTAAACCCATATATATTCTTTTAATACTTATTTGAAACCTAGTGAAGTTTTTAAAAATCATTTTGCCTAAATTGAAATTATATACAACTTATATTTGTTTCATGGAATTCTTAAGTTCAAGAATCTTATATACGATTATATACAACTTATATTTGTTCCATCGAATTTTTCCATGGGCAATTATGTAAATTTTAAAATTAAGTATTATCTAATTATAAAATTATTGCACACATATTTAAAACATAAATCAATGCGAATAAAAAAATAAAGTTTCCATCAATTTAATTCACAAAAAACACCACAAATGGAAATAGAATGTTCCCCTCTACCCTTAACCCTCTACCCTCTACCCTTAAGCCTTAAACCCTTAAACCCTCTATCTCTCACTCACTCCTTTTGTCTCCATCTCCCCTATAGCCTTAGACCCTTAAAACCTCTCTCTCTCTCTCACTCACTCACTCCTATATCGAGCTCCCCTCTAGCCTCAAACCCTTAAACCCTCTCTCTATCACTCACTCACTAATTCTATCTCGAACACCCTCTCTCCCCTCTACCCTTAACCCTTAAACCCTAAACCGTTGTACCCCCTACCCTTTATCTCTCTCCCACTCCCCCCCTCTCTCTCAAGTATCTCCCTCCTATCCCCTCTCCCTCTCTCCCCTCTACCCTTAACCAGGTTAAACCCTAAACCCTTGTACCCTCTACCCTCTATCTCTCTCACTCATTCACTCCTTCTATCTTGAGCTCCCCTCTAGCCTTAAACCCTCGCTCACTCCCTCCCTCTCTCTCTATCTCTCGTCTCTCCCTCCTACCCTCTCCCTCTCTTAGGTCTCTCTCTCACTCACTCAAGTTCCTTCTATCTCGAGCTCCCCTCTACCCTCTACCCTTAACCCTTAAACCCTAAATGGGTCTTAAACCTTGTACCCTCTATCTCTCTCCCACTCCCTCCCTCTTTCTCTCAAGTCTCTCCCTCCTACCCACTCTCCCTCTCTCCCCTCTACCCTTAACCCTTAAACCCTAAACCCTTGTGCCTCTACCCTTTATCTCTCTCTCACTCCCCCCTCTCCTCCCTAGACCCATACTCATCTCCCACTCTCTCTCACTCCTTTTGTCTCTAGATCCCCTCTACCCTCTACCTTCCCCAGAAGCCTTAAGCCCTCTCTCTCACTCACTCACTAATTCTATCTAAAGGCTCCCTACGCCAACCCTTGACCCTTAAGTCCTAAACCCTTCTACCCTCTGCAACTCTCTGCCCTCCCCTCTACTCTCAGATCTCCCTCACTGCCTCTCCCTCTCCCCTCTACTAGAAGCCCCAACCCTTAAACCCTAAACCTTTACCCTACCCTTTATCTCTCCCTCCCCCTCTCTCTCTCAGGTCTCTCTCCTTCCTACCCCCTCTCCATCTCTCCCCTCTACCCTTAACCAAGTTAAACCCTAAACCCTATACCCTCTATCTCTCTCCCACTCCCTCCCTCTCTCTCTCTCTCAAGTCTCTCCCTCCTACCAACTCTCCCTCTCTCCCCTCTACCCTTAAACCTTAAACCCTAAACC
Source organism: Sequoia sempervirens (assembly GCA_007258455.2). Lineage (NCBI taxonomy): Eukaryota > Viridiplantae > Streptophyta > Pinopsida > Cupressales > Cupressaceae > Sequoia > Sequoia sempervirens. Next base: position 14,081 of record VDFB02249274.1, read on the forward strand.
CTTGTACCCTCTACCCTTTATCTCTCTCAATCCCCCCTCTCTCTAGTCTCTCCCTGCTAGACCCACTCTTCATCTCTCTCTCTCTCTCACTCACTCCTATCTCTAGATCCCCTCTACCCTCTACCTTTAAGCCTTAAACCATTAAACCCTCTCTCTCTCACTCACTCACTAATTCTATCTCAAGCTCCCCTCTACCCTTAACCCTTGAACCTTAAACTCTAAACCCTTCTATCCTCTACCCTTTATCTATCTCCCACTCCCCCCTCTCTCTCTCAAGTCTCTCCCACCTACCCCCTCTCCCTCTCTCCCCTCTACCCTTAACCCTTAAACCCTAAACCCTTGTACCCCCTACCCTTTATCTCTCTGCCACTCCCCCCTCTCTCTCTCATGTCTCTCCCTCCTACCCCCTCTCCCTCTCTCCCCTCTCCCCTTAACC
>VDFB02249275.1:0-12444 GCA_007258455.2 Sequoia sempervirens
GTATATAAATGAATATGTTGGACAGTTTTAGTGCGAAGTAGTGACACAAAGATAGAAGAACAGAAGGGTGTACATGCAAAATTAATAAAGTTGTTGGAAGTGAGTGAAAAGGATGAAGTGTGTTGAATCAATCTATTGAGCATCACTAGAACTGCATCAACACTTGTTAGGTGCACTATTCTCAGTTCATTTTGGTTGTAAAGCCCAATTTCATTTTTTTTTCTTTTTTTTAGGCGGTGAGCCTCTCTTGTAAGCGATGAGATTTTTAATATTTGGACAATGAGTCCTTTTAGGTAGTGAGACCTTGGAAGTGAGCCTTTTATTCAGTTTGAAAGTACTTTATACTATGAGTTAATCCTCACCGTGGTTTTTCCCTCGGGTTTTCCACATTAAAATATGGTGTTTATTGTGTTAAATTACTTTATGTTATCTTTGTTTCATGCTTATACTTAATTATAGATAGTATGATTATGGAATGGATATGTGTTGAATTTTTTGAGTTTGAATTATGTGACAATTGATTCAACCCCCCTCTCAGTTGTCATGCATCTTTTTAAAAATTGGGATTAGAGCTTTGGTTCCTTGGTATAGAGATTAACCACTTAAGGAGGATCCTAATGGTTGATTAGATGGATGATAAAGAAACCTATACTACATTTAAGGATCTTGATAGAGTTGAAATTGAAAACATAGATCTGAAGGAGAATTTGGATGAAGCAAATGAATGTTTGTGAAAGCTGAAAAAATAATTAAAGAAATTCAAAGAAAGGAAAAAAGAAGTGAGTGAGTAGTTGAGACAAGAGATAATTGGATTGAAAGTGATAGTAGAAGAGAAGAAGAGAATTGAAGAGTGTCTCAATATAATGGTGTAGAACAAATCTGGTGAATCCACTAAATGTGAATAGGAGGTGGTAAACTTGAGGACTTAACTAGAAAAAGAAAAGCTCTATAAGAATAATTTCAAATCAAGTTCTAATAAGCTTGGATAATTGCTTGCTAGACAAAAATCAAGTAAACACAAAGCTGGCTTAGGAAGTGATGCAGGTGAAAGTTCTAAGGAAAATCAAAAAATTTAGGACAAAGGAAAGTAGAAGAGAAATTCAAGAAATTTTACAAGGAGACCACCTATGAGACAACCTAATGCACAAAGGTATCCATTTTTCAATGGTATTTGTTTCTTCTATAATAAATATGGTCACAATGAAACAAAATGTAGGAGAAAGAATAATTTTTCTTCCCTTCCCTTCACCAGACAATGCTTTGAATGTAAGAAGGTTGGACATAAGGATACCAAATGCAGATCTTAGGTGAGAATGATAAGTCAGGTAATGAGGAACAAATTTGATGAAGAAATAATGAATCAATTCTTTAATGGCTATTGTTATACCTACAACAAATTTGGACATAGAGAAAATCAATGTAGATCAAGAGGAAATGGGGATAGAGTAATTAAAAAAAATGTCATATGTTATAATTGTAATAAACCAGGACATATTTCAAAGGTGTGCAGAAGTAAGAAAGGAAAGAAGTCTGCTCTAGTAGAGAAGAATGATTTGGTAAAGAAGGTAAAACAAGAAGAAATAAAGAAAGAGATGAATAAGATATGAAAGAAGAAAGAAGAAGAAAAACCTAAAGCTACTAATGTGTCTGTGCCCTCATTTGGTATGGAAAAATCCTCAGGGAATTAGGACTTGCATGGTCTTAGGGGGATATTATCAGAAAATTATGAAAAACCCCTAGATAAATGGCATGTCAAAGGTTGGCACGAGGATGAGATGCGAAGAATGAAGAATCAAAGGTTGTGGAAAAGGAACCAAAAGAAAACATGTTGTCATGATGATTTATGAACTGAATTAGGGTTTTTTGTGTTGAGAACAATGTCTTTAGCAACTTTTTGATGTTTTGTGCAGTTAATGTATTTAGGGTAAACTCGATGGTGTTTAAGTTAAAAATTTATGAACCTTCTTGATTAATTAAGCATTTAGAGAACTAGGAAGGTGCCCTGAAGTGATCTTGAACGTAGCATGAAGTAATTCTAAGGGGATTTTGAAGAAATTAACTTAGATAATCTAGAATTTATTTCTCTATTTGCAAAAGGGGAAGAAGAGAAATGAAGAAGTTTTGATTAATGAATTAAAGAAATCATAGAAATGGAAAGAGAATCAAGTGGTTTCATCCCTATGAAGCTAAAAGGAGCTGAGTTAGAAGAATTTGATCACAAAGAGATGAAAGAAATGGAGCTAGGGATGAACAAAAATGAATTGCAAAACATCAAAACCCTAGGTATGGATTTGTGGAGAGAATTTTTGTGGGTTTTCAATAAAGAGTTTATTTTGTTCTTATTGAATCATTTCTAGGATGGAAGTATTGTATTAGACAAACCCTACTTAGTTATGAAGGAATTGATCAAGTCAATTGCAGGCTTATGTAGTATTGAGGATCTTCCTAGAAAGAAAACTATAAAGTACAAATATGTGGAGGAATTGACTAGCATTAGCAAAGATCCATGAGCCCTATTGATAAACACTCTTGATGACCTAGCTATAAGGTATGTTGCATAGGACATTTCTTACAAGATCTATTTTAAAAATTGTGAAGGTTTCACATCAACCATTTATGTTTATATTCCACATATGATGGTTAAGGAGAAAATGAAATTTGATCTGTGTAGCTTGTTGCTTGAGAATTTTTCTAAAAAATTTCATATGTCGGTGATTGAGGGTTATCCCTTTCATTTTGGATCCTTACTGGTGTGCTTGGTGTTTTAATTTTTGTGTTCCCTACTAGGAAAAGATAATGTGGTATGGGAATCTGAGATTCCTATTGGAAAATAGGTCTATAGATATCTGGGAGCGTTGGTAGATAATGCAAGTATGTGTAAATCCTATTCCACATCCTTGAAAACAAATCTTTGCTCCGGTATATCTACTTCGAGTTAGTTTGAAGTGGGCTCTACCTTTGGTAAAAAGGAATTGGAGTTTGTCATTAGAGAATCCCCTCTAGAATCGAAGAAGAAAAAAGTTATAACTAAAGATATCATTGTAATTTCAAAAGAAAAGGAGAAAGTATTGTCTGATGACATCCAGTCTATGATAGTTAAAGGGAAGATGAAGAAGATTGGTGAATTATGGAGTGTAGCCTCACCTATTGACAAACTAACTATTGATGATGCTTTGGTAGAATATCTACTTTAGAAAGGTATTGGAATATTAGTTATTTTTGATTCCTTGCTAGAAAATCTAGTTGAAATTATTGAAGAAAGGATGTTGCTTGAAGGTCTGGAAGGACACAAGTTTGAAGCTTTGGTTGAAAAGAGGTGTGTTAAATCTAAAGGTAGATTATCTGAACTAATCATGGAAACAAAGAAATGCTTTAAAGAAATATCTAATATTTACCGGTATTGTCTCTAGTGGCCTGCTGCGGTAGATAATTTTAGGAGTAAAATTGAAGCAATTGAATATGAAGTGAACAACATTGGAAATAATTTTGACATCTTTGAAGACACAGAAGGAAAGAAAAGATTGAGAGTTGGTGAACTTCAGGTTGAACTAGTTGTTGTACAAAGACAAAGAGATGATGTAGTGAAAACCTTCTAGTTTCTTTAGGATATTGCTAAGGTCTGGTTAGAACATCTTTCAGGAATACTTACTGATGCAAAATATGTTGAAAGGCAAAGTTCATATTGGCACCGTCTTTTACTCTGATGGGCTTATTGGAAAGCATTTGAACAAGAATGGATTTAACCACATTTAGCTGGAAGAAATTACATCTAGTTCTTGAGGAAAGGTACAAGAAAGTGTTTATGGTGAAGAGTGTTATTTTTACTTGAACTCTGAGTGTTAAATTTCTATTGTTTCTGTTGTGGAAAAGAAGAAAAGGAAGAAAAAGAAGCTTTTTGATGGTTGGAAGTTTTTGATGAATTGAAATATTTTGATCTTTGATTCCACCATGTTTAAACCTTTGTTTATATCATTTTTGACTTCCTTTTTTCCATTGATGTCAAAGGTGGGGAGAATTAGAGTATGGACAAAGTTAGTGTAGAGTATGGGGAGATTTTGAAGGAGAAGTTTTTACATCTTGCCATCAATGAAAAAGGGGGAGATTGTTGGAAAAATGAAGAATATTGACTATCTCTATAGTTTTGTGTTGTCATTGATGTCACCATGTTGTGACTGCAAGTCTAAGACAATGCTTGATTTAGTATTTTGGTTTGGTATTTGAACTAGTATTCAAGCCACACTCTTCGGTATTCTAGTCCACATTTCCCAAAAGTTAGTAGTTGACATTTTCTATTTTGAGAAATTGTTCCACGATTGTCGATGTGCATGATCAAAATATTGTGCTCCAGTGCTAGATACAATTTTATTTTTTCTTTAGAGTCTGTTTATGGCTAACTTCTTGGGGTAGTTGTAATATGGTGGATTAATTGTGCTATGCAGATATATGTGCGACCTATTTTAGGTCTATGCAGACATAATTTAGTGTGCTAGAGGTTTGAATTAGTTTCTTGGAAATATTTTGTGAATGATTGGAGCTGACAGTTGGTATTTTTAGTAAATATGAAATGCATCTAATTAGGTCGGCCTAATTGATGCTTGCGAAAAAGATCAAGTATATATATGAATATCTTGGACAATTTTAAAAGGTGATAGAGATAGTGAAATAGAAGTGTGTGTGTGCCTATGTGAAATCAATGAGGTAGTTGTGAATAAAAAGTTGGAAGTCAGTGAAAAGGATGAAGTGTGTTGAATCAGTCTATTGAGCATCACCAAAATTGCATCAACAATTGTTAGGTTCCCTATTCTTAGTTCATTTTGGCTATAAAGCCCAATTTTTTTTTGTCAATATTTTGTAGGAAGTGAGCCTCTCTTGTAAGTAGTGAGCTTTTGTATCTAGACAATGAGTCCTTTTAAGATGAGCCCTTCTGATGAGCCTTTTATTCAGTTTGAAACTTCTTTATACTAAGGTTCAATACTAGCCATGGTTTTTTTTTTCCCTCCTTGGTTTTCAAGTAAAAATCTTGTATTCTTGTGTTAAATTACTTTGTTATCTATTTTCATGCTCCTTGATGGTAGATAATATGATTATGAAATGGATGTGTTGAATTTTTTGATTTTTGAATTTTGTGACAGTTCACCCCTCTCAGTTGTCCTCCATCCATTTAACATGTTATCCATAGAAGGATTGCTAACCTCTTCCTTTCTTTGAAGCTACCTTGGAATAGTTTTGACATATCTTCTTAATATCATCCCAAGGCACTTGGGTGATATCTCCTCCTCCCATTAGGTACAGAGCATCAATGTAGCTTTCATTGATCCCTCTAAGGAAGAACAACTTTTGAGACTCCTCATTGAGTGTATAATGCAGAGATTTCTACAAGAAAAATAGAAACCTTGAAATGTACTCCTCCAAACTCTCATCTTCCTTTTGCTGCATTTTAAAGATGTCATCTCCTCTCATATCACTGCCCTACAACATTCTTTTTACTTATCAAGAAACTTTGTTTTCATATCCTCCCAAGTCTCTACAATATTCCTACCTAAGCTCATAAACCATCTTAATGCAGCCTCTTTCAAGGTGGTAGGAAATAAATTAAGCCTATGAGCATCAATGGTATAGTCATAGCTTCTGTAGAGGATATCAAACTCAAACAGGAAAGTGTCAGGGTCTTCTGTGACAAGTCCATAGAACTTAGGAAGGACCGAAGTGGGATGTTTTTGAGGTTATCAACCTCATTCTGAATGAGTGATAGGAAATGGAAAAGATGGCTGGTTGGGTCTATTTCTATTTGCATTAGCCATGCCTATTGATGGAGTTCCAAAGTAAATGGATTCTCGATCAGATTTTTGGTCTTCAAAGGAAGTTTAGAACTGGCCAAATTGAAATGCATTAGCAAAGGATGTGCCTCTTATTTTTCATCTCTTGGTATATTTTGAGCTCAACTAGTTGAAATGGGTCATTAGGAAGGAATCTTCCATAAGCATCTCTTCTCCTACCTCTATGCATGCAGTATAAACTTAGTACTAGCCAACTCACACAAAGAATTGGTGAAAGAATAGGATGTCATCACTTTCCTAAATGAAGGGTATTGCTAAGAACAAACTTTAGAGATACTAAAACAAGAAAGAAACTATCAATGACTCCAAATAACTACCTAGTTTCACACCATCCTCGACAATGACGCCAAAAATGTTGGCCTCCTCTAGTGGTTCAATAACTAATCCCTTAGAGTCGTGACTTAGAGTTTGGACATCTACATTAATTAGCTATCTTAATCATCATGAAGGTGCATTTCATTGTCAACCCAGGGACCTAAACTTGAAATGGGTCAACACTGTATGTGCACTAGAATTCCACTGTAGTCATCCATGAACTAGAAAAGAAATAGTACTAGAAATAAAATGTTGGAAAGAAATCAAATTAAGCATTGAGCATGAATCAAAAACTACACTAAGCATCAACAATTGGACTGAAAATGGAAGATAGAAATGGAAATCTCAGCAAACAGATAGGAAACTACTCTATTTTCCTCGAGTGCAGGAACAATCACAAAATAAAATTCCAGTGGCTACAGGAATAGACAACTACTGAAACTGAAACTAATTGCTAAACAAAAAATAAATTTTAAACTAAATGGGTGAAATTCTCACCAAGTGGGCCCCCTTGTGTGAGTCTTCCTTGAACTAACTTAGATGCAACAAATCATAATATCATATTATTTCTTGAAAACATGATTACAATATTTCAACAATATGGCTGTATTACTAAAACTGGGAAATGTAAGTACACTTGCAGAGCATCTAACCTTATGAAAAGGGGCATCTAACCATTATTTATAGAGAGTAAAACTTCTAATTAAACCTAACTACCTAGGCAGTCAACTCCATCAAAATAGGAGGATGCCATTTATTGAAAGCATAGAAAATAGAGGGAGGAAGTTATGCATGCGCCAAATTTTGTCAAAGCAAACTTTCCCCAATGAGAATCTAGCACAACACACTCCCTATATTTTCTCAACAAACAAACATGACCATTAAAAGGTAGTTACAATCTTTAATTCAAACTAGGAATTTCCATCCATTAAGAGTTTTCCCTCTTTTGACCTCTTAATGACCATGATTTTGACTCTGTTGGCAACTAACCAGTTAGCAGGAGTTTCTTCCACTTTGCAAGCTTCATTGACATCAACATCTTAGTGTGAACTTGCATAATGACATTAGTAGGAAAAAATAATTGTATATCCATAATTACCTTAAAATAAAATCCATTCAACCACATGTAAAATTAACATAGATAATTCACATAGCATGTTAATGTCATTAAAAGTCACAAAGATAAACTTATGCCCAAGGTTTATGGTTTTAAGGAAATAACATGAAAAATGTCAACAACCGAGTGCCAAAGTCTATAGTACCAACAAAAAATATATAATAAACCCTATCAAAATTGAGCCATTAATTGGACTCATCAACTTGGACCCAAATACACACATATAGGCCATACCATTCTTCCACAAACACCAAAGAATTTCTGCAATTAGTCTAAAAAACCAAGGTCGATTGAACCTTTGTAAACACCATTGAACATTCAAGTACACACTTTCTTTGATCCAAAGGTGACTCACAAACAACATACATCAATTGAACACAATCTAAAATATTTCATAGACACTTGCAAATCCAACAAATTCCTTTGCAATAACTTTCACCTGAAAAGCATACTCATCCTATATACTAAATTAACTTTCCTCATACTGTGAAACATGAATCAAAAGAGCACAAAAATTCAAACAAATCATACTGAAGATATATACAAGAAATTTAAGCACACCCTCATATCCGGAAGACTAGAAACCATATTCTGGAGAAATGCAGAGCAAAACCATTTCTCCTAGATACTACTATAATACACTGTTCACATACTAGTGAACAAAACTTTCTCTGCACAAAGATCCAACACCTGCAACTTTGGATATAACACTTCTAAATACTTGTGATCAACATATATGGACCACATAAGCAAATATTCAACATAGAAGAAATGTGGAGCAAAATCAGATCACTACTTTGCTATACTGAAAACCTCTCCAACACGTTTATTCTTTTATTCAATTTTTCTCAAAATCACTTGGAAAGAAAGCACCACAAAAACATTCTTATCGCCAAAATCACTTCCTCATCACAACCAAACCAACTACAACATAGAAAATCAACCATACACATGCTTATCAAAGCAACACTAGAGGTTGACACTAGCGATACTACTAATGACAACATAATGCAAAAACTCAACGCAGCATCAAGGTTGACATCAATGCAACAACAACATAGATCTATTGAAATCAATGACATCACACAAGCTACTCATACTTCCAACAATTTCCCCCTTTTGTTGGAAGAATGTCATTGATGTTGTTGTTGGCAACATGAGCATGAGGGACAAGAAAATGTATATAACAATGTGTTGCAGTGTTGTCATTGATGTCAACATTGAACCTTATGTGAATATTTTGGTTGCAGATCATTCTGATTAGTTATAACAAGTTTTTGAGTTGTTAAGGGAGACATTTTTGGAAGAAGGGTTGATTCATAAAAGTAAGTTGTGTTGGAAATAACTATGTGTCAATACTGTGGATTCAATGTAATAGTGTGTCAATTTTTGAGTCCATGCTAGTCCATAAATAAAATTTTCACTCTATGCTTCTAACATTATTTTGGTGGATGTTAGATGTATCTAATTCCAAAATTTCACCATGTTTCGATAAGTGGATTGAATGTTATGAGTAACACAATTTCAACCTGGAAAATTACAGTTATTCTCTATATCGTGTAGCTATATGAGAGATTTTTCACTCCTCTATGGATGAGTATTTGGCTTTGCACTTTTGAATATAAGTTTAAATATGGCAGTAGAGTATGAATTCTAGTTGGCATTGACTTTTGAGGTCCACGTTTTGAGATGTGGATACATGATTGAAGGTTTTTGTTTTTAGGTCTTATGTCATGCCGACCTAACATGTTTGATGTTGTGTGAAGGTTAAATAAGAAAAATAGTCTTATGTTGGATCAATTATAGGTCCATTTGGACTTACTTCAAGTTTCTTTGAGTTTTTTGTCTTGGTGTGAGATATGTATGAAAGTTTTGAAATCAACAATTTATATTTTTAGTGCTACATCTAATTAAATTGGCCTAATTGATGTTAAAAATGATGTAGATATACATGTTAGATCTTTTTCATTTCCTTGAGGTATGGAATGAATATATGATGTGTGATGCAAAGATTATACATGTGAATATTATCAAAGTAGAGTGAATTTAAGTTGTGAATGTTGAGTAGAAGATTGAGGTGATGTGAATGTAGAGGAAAGTAGAGTGTTAGATTTGAATCAGATGAAGTGTATAAGATCAATTTGTTGAGCTTCATTGGAATTATATTTCATGCATATGATAGATGTAATTGTAATAGTTTAAAATAGGTTGTGAGCCACAATGTCTCTTCTATATTTTTCTCTATGGGTAGTGAGTCCACTTGGACAGTGAGTCCAACTGCATTGAGCACTTTTGTAAAAATCCTAGTGTTCACGTGTTATGTGGTGTTGTTAATGTTTCATGATTTCTTTCTTTATTATAGTTGAATATGCTTTGGTGAATGGATGTTTGATGTTTGAATGGTTTAAGAGAATACCAATTCACCCCCTCTTAGTATTTTGGGTGTTCAACAATTGGTATTAGAGCTTGGTTCCTTGGAAGGAGCTTAACCACTTGGGGAAGATCTTGTAGGTTGAGCACATGACTAATAGAAATTTTACTTCTCCTCTAGAAGAGATTCCAACTACTGGATTCATAGAAGAAGATTGCATGCTTGAAAAAGATGGAGAATTGAAAATTTCCCTTAAAGATCTTGAAAAGACTGAAGATGAAAATAGAGATTTGAAAGAAAATATCAAAGAAGAAAATGGATGCATCTAAAATTTGATAGAGAAAATCAAGAAGTTTAGAGAAAGGTGTGAGGAAGTTAGTGAGTAATTGAAGCAAGCAAATGAATACATCATTGGTCTAAAAGTGCAATTTGAAGAAAAGAAAAGAATTGAGGAACGCTTGAATGCAATGGTAAAAAGAAAATTAGAGGAATGTACAAGGATTGAACAAGAAGTTGTGAATCTAAGATCAGATTTGGTGAAAGCAAGGAGTCATGAAGACAAATTCAAGATGAGTGCTACAAAGCTTGATGAGATGATTACAAATCAGAAGGGCTCTAAAAATAAAGGTGGATTAGGGTTTGAGATAGGACAAAGTTCAAATGAAGAAGAGGAGATCAATGAGACAAAGAATATTGAAGATAAGAGGAACAATGTCAAGAAGATCCAAAATCAAAGGAATGAGGGTCACTATAGGATCATGGGTGTCCAAACAAGGCCCTTAAGTGGCAATGAAAATTTAGAAGAATGAAGTCAGAAAACTTTACATAAAATTTTGAATAGGTTATTAGCATAATTTGAAAAATATGTAACAACATAATTTATAGGAAATTGAATGTAGTTTCTAAGATACTAGTTCCTTTTTGGAAAGTACATCTATTTGGTGAAAATTTATAATTTTAATGCAGCAGTACTAAATTTTTAGGAAAAAAATAAACATCACGTGTATTTCTGACCAACCTAAGTACAAGGAATTTTTTTTTTTTTTTTGAAACTATCAATATAAGTAGAGGACACATGCCCGAATGTACCACATTTGTTTTGTAATTTTTTTGCAAGTAAATAATTAGTTATTAATTTTTTATTAGAATTTTTAAAAATATAAAAAACTTGTTTTTCTGGCCAACATAACTTTGTCCAAAAATTATGAAATTCAATTATATTTTTTTATCCTATAGTATGGGAAGCATTGAATGTGTTTCATCTTTCAGATTTGAAAAATGTGAAATTGTTTGAAAATTATAGATGCTCTTTAATCAACCTATCAATCAAAAATTTAGTTATAATGCATGTAGAAAATCAATAATAATTATTTATTAAATTCAAAATAATGCATAACTTATATTGGTGGAAATCTAAAAAAATTCTCAATAAACCTTTTTTGTTTCATCAAATTTGGATAAAAATGCCTTTTTTGTCATATCGCCACATTTTGGACAAGACTGCCGGTTAGATAACCAAATGCACAAAGGTACCCATCCATTAATGATTCTTGTTATTCTTGTTGGAACACAACAATCTACTAAGAGGGGGGGTGAATCAGTAGCTCAATTAAAATTTACACCTTAACACTTTATCCTGATAAATTAAACAAGTAGAGAAATAAGCACAAACACACAATTGCCCATAAGACAAGATATACGTGGAAAACCCTAGATGGGAAAAAGAATGATGCAAATAGCTGCTAGGATCTACTATCCTAATCCAAACTCACAATGAAAATATTTTTATTACAATTGTTTAAGGGCACTAACCCTAAGGAGACACCAATCCCCTAGTTTTAGGAGCATCCACTCCCTACACTGAGCACCTACCCAATTATCTGATGGCACCCACCAATCAGATTTATAATGAAAAAATGTTACAATTTCATTCTATTGAATCCAATTCAATGTTGCAACTCTATTTTCAACTACTCACACTTTGCTACAATCTTTGCAACTCTAATATCTTCTCTAAACCTCTCTCTTTTGTACTCTACATCTTGAATCTAAACTTTAAATGATGATCTATATTTTTTTGGGTTCTACTTTATCTTAGAATGTGCATTATTTGTCTGCTACACTTCTCACTCACACTTCTCACACTTAGCTAATTTTTTGCTTGGATATTTTCTTATGACTCCATAAACAAGCATTAATTCCTCAAGCCATGCACCACCATCCAAATTAATTTCATATTCAAATTTTTACAATCTAGAAACTTCTGCTAGGGTTTTCTAACTCACTACCTTCTCTAGAAAGCTTAATGTGCAATGCGACATACACCATCATTGTCAATTTATTTATAGATTCAATGAACTTAATAAAATTTGCAACCTACAAAACCCTATTCTAGATATGCATTCAATGCATGCCTTATATGATCAATCTGATCCTAATTTCAATCACCTTTACAGTTTGCATCACTACTCTGCATATCATATTTCTAATTAAATTGGTTACTGTAGTTATTAAACCAATTAATTTCATGCTTTGTGTCAACTACTAATCGAAACACTCATTCATACTGTCATAGCAGTTTGAGTGATTCATTTTGAAATTTCAACCATTGATTTGTAGCCCTCGTGCCATAATCCATCCATCCTCCTTTAATCTCTTACCTTTAAAATACAACCATCAGGTTGATCTTCTTTTTAACTGGTGTCTTAGATCTCTATCACTTCATTTTATCATATCGCAACTTCACTTAGGGCTTGAAATTCACTTCAACAATGTGAAGGTGAAGTGCGGTCACCACCCGATCT
>VDFB02249276.1:0-35894 GCA_007258455.2 Sequoia sempervirens
GGAAAGCAGAAAAACACGCGAAAAATGATGGACGACTGAGATTTGTTTTCATGTCAACCAAGCCCTATCCTTGGTTTTGGACCATTCACTGGAAAAATGAGCTTGGAAGGCTCACATGGGACATGCCTTCAGCATAAAAATCAGTAATATGAAATGTAGTACTTAGAGTCTAGTTTTAAAATATGTAATTTATTTTAATATCGAGATGACACAAATTGATTTTCAATAGGCATGTCTAAAAACCACTTTTTAAAAGTCACTTTTTTTTTTACCATACTATGCATATGTACGTCATCTCTATTTTGACCTAAATAATTGTACTTTTTTGAATCCTTTTGGAAAACAATCTCTAACACATTGAAGAATGTTCATGATATGTTATAGTAATTTTTTTGAATATTTATTTTTTGGTTAATTTTTTATTGGTCGTAATTGCTGTTTTGAAAATCATGCATGTACGTCACACATAAGATGACCTAAACTTATCATTTTTTATTTTTATTTTTTTCAAATTGAAAGGAATTGTCTGAATATTGTTCACGTACAATTTTAAAAAATAAATTATTTTAATAAAAAAGTTATTAAAATAATAAAAAAACTTAATATTTTAGGTTTATGGACCAATTTCATCAAATATTATTTGAAAAAAATAAAATTAATCCAATTGTTTTTTTTTTGCATGTTTAGTATCTACACAATCTCATCTAAAATGGGTTTTAATTTCATAAAATAATTCTGAAAAAAACCCCGTCAGCCATATTGACATAGTTAGTTTTTAATCTCGATATTATCATGACCTTGTACTTGTAGGTCTAAGGCTAGGGTTTGGGTTACCATGCCTTTTCTAAGCCTAAATCCAAATGAGAAACATGGATTGTGATTTGAAAACCTTTTGGAATGAGTGCCCACTTTAAAATGGGCACCTAATCTAAAAAATGAATGGGTACCTATTTTAAAGCTGAAAAATGACACTTCCACTAGATGTTGATTTATTGCATAGTTCACCCTTATGATTGGATGTTGATTTATGTCAAGATTATCCTTAGAAATATGCATTAATTAAGGCTTATGGATGCAAAATAGGTCAAATAAGGCATAAAGAAGCCCAATTATTTATAAAATCCATAGAAAAGTGTGAAAGTGTGGTACAACACTTTACAACACCTAAAATAAGGTACAATTAAGTTCATTTAGTTAACAAGGGCCCAAGATATAATGTGAATGTGTTCAACACATTACAATACTAAATCAAGGCAACATTATGCTTAATTAAACAAGGAGGTCCCAAACGAGCAAGGAAAAGTAAAGGGATACTTTTTTTGTTGCCACATTTAGCCCCCATTTTAGTGAGAGGAGGAACTTGCTTCAAACTCACACTAAAGTAGAAAAACTCACATCAAGAGGGGTCCAAGTGCACCAATGCTGGAAATATAGGATAACCATGATCAAGAGGGGTGATGAAGCCCCTAGGATCAAGATCCTATGACAAACCAACATAGGCACAAAAGAACACACATAAAAAATGATATAAGGAGCAACAACAAGGTACACACATACACTACCAAAGACATAAATGAAAGCAAAAAATAAACAAAAGAGGTGGATCAAGCTTCGACTATTTTTCCATCATGATGCAGATTAGATCTAGGCTATTTTTCCAAAAAAATGCATGCTCACTTTGAGGCAACAAAACTCTAGGCTATCCACTGGGTGAGAATCCAGAGAGGTGAGACACATACACACACGAATAGTATGTTCTCACACACACACATGAGTGGCTATGGTAAATTCATGCCTCAAATCAGCTTCCCATCCAACCACACCAAAGTTATATCCTGATAACATTGATAAGGTGCCACACAACAATGAACTTCAAGCTTCATGAGGAAAGAAAAGCTTCATATGCTTGGAATGCATGAACAAAAAAGATGGCTCCATAGGCAAGCAAAGTGTGTTATGAAAGGTGGCCATATAACCGAAATTGCAAATGCAAAAAGAGTGTAAATAACATTCAAAGGAGTCTTGCTTAGTTCATGTAAGGTCTTAACTTAGGAAAAATTGTGCCTAATGTCTCCAAGAGAGGACCAATCAAAGAATAAAAGATTCACAACTTAGGGGATGCAATGTGTCGCATCAAGCCACTAAGAGGAATTTAATATACTAAGAGAGATCATGCTCTTGAGGGAAATCACACCCAATGTCAACCACAAATCAAAGGACACATCGTATGAAGTAAGAAGACTACACAATGAAACATGAAATGCAAATGAATAATTCCAATGTATGCCCCCACTTTAAATAAATTGCTAAACACCATGTTGTGAGCAATTACTTTAAAGTAGCCAATGATAAATGCTAACAATAAAGATGACACAAGAGCTAACTTGGAAAGCCCTATGCCAAGTTATATGTTTCCAAATAAAGCTACGTCATAAAAAGAAAAGATAGGTTACCCCTAAAGCACATAAGGGATCTATGGATTCAGTGTTAGTATGTTCTTGCTACAATTTTTTTAGAGAGCTCAAAACTATCATCATTCCCCAAATACTCATTGAACTAGAAGAATGACACACACAGAGCAAAAAAAAAAAAACCTTTCGGGTCAACATGGAAGAGACATGAATGTGTCGACACATTGTGTCATCCCCAAAAGGAAAACACAAGACAAATGAAAAAGACAAAGGAAAAGCTTTTAGGTCAACAAGGAAGAGACATGAATGTCTTGATGCCTTGTGTCATCCCCAAAAGGAAAACACAAGACAAAGAAAAGATAAAAGGAAAAAGATTGATGGCATAGAAAAGAATGTAGATACAAATAGAGGAATTTCACAAAGAGAGAGAGAGAGAGATACACCAAATAGAACATCACGAGGGATCATATTAGGCACATGCAATCACATAAAAGAAATAATTCAAAGGACTAGTAAGGCAGATGCAAGTCAACTTATGAGCAGGTCATCCACATCCCAATCATGTTCATTCTATATGAAAGGCGGACAACTAGCCAAGGGGAAAATGACAAATGCATTACTAGGATAAGGCTTTCTAATTCTTACCCCCCACTATGTGGAGGACAAGAATTAGCTGAGGTATGTAATGGGAAGGAGCTCCTTGCATCTTGAAATGATTTGTAATAAATGTATCATGCAATAGTGAGAATGTTATTATTCTACAACTATTACATGGCAAGGAGCAGAAGGATCTCGCTTTAAGGGACTATTTCTATGATGTCTAGCTTTTTAAAGATCCTCTTTAAGGAATGACACTCATCAGTACTATGTCTAATTTTTTTGTGATATTTGCAATGAGATGTGTTTTTGTTTTTAGGATTTGGAAATTGAATTTCTGGCATGGGTGGTAATGTAATAAGTCCTTGGTGTAGAAGTATTTGTAAATTCATTTCAATATTAGTTTGTGGGTAAGGGAATTGCAGTTTCTTTAGTTTGTAAGGCCTTCTTTGCTTGCTAGATTCACCAATTTCTCTAGCTGTGATTAGGGTAGGGGGTCCGAAGATCTCCTTGTCATTGTTATCATCATTTTGAGGGATCAATTGTTTTTAGGAAGGAATACACTTATATCCGGAGGAGGATCTTGATATCCTAGCCATTTTGTATCTTAAATTGGAATTTTCTCTAAGAGTTGATGAACTTCATGTTCGCTTGTATCACATCCTTGTTTACTCAAGATTGTGAATCCTTTTACATATGCCTCTTCTAGGTTGATGGGAGTGTTGGTCACTTTGTTTTTACGCAGAATGGTTGAATGTTTGCTTGACTAGAGGAGCTAGGTTCACCTATTGTAGGGAATTTAGGCTCTACTTTTGTCTCAACTTCAGGGTGTAAATAACAAAACATTTCAAGTGGTGGTATTATAGGGGGTTTTGGTTGTTTCATTGATGGATAAAAATATGCATTAGCTTTAAGGTTGTTAAGGAAATCATTTAGGAATTTATTCATGTTGTCATCATCTTCTCCAATGATGTCAACATCATGAGGACATGCATTAGGAGTTGAGTGAGCATGAGTCAGTTCAATTTCATTAGGGTCATTTCCAAAAGCATAGCTTGACACATCCACTAGGGACTTCAAGGACATCTAATGCTTTGCTAACACACATATCCATGATGGAATTCAATGCAAATTTCAGACTCTAAACAAGGTAAATGCACTATGGAACAATTTGAAATGAAATGTTCTAGATGCAATTTTGAATTTAAGAAATGCACAAGATGATCTAATTTAAACTAGATGCAATGGATTGAATGAAACAAAAACTCCGTAAACTAAAATAGGAAGTTATCAACAACAAACAAAAGCTCAAAAATAGAGTTTTGAATTTTGGAAAATGCAGTTTAAAATTTGCATTGGGACTCAATCGCCAAAAGGGGCGCATGAGTCCCAATGAGGGTTTTTTTCATAAATTTCAAAAAAATTAAGTGATTTTTATGTTTTCTATTTGGATGATGTCTAAACTAAGTGCAAATGTAGATTTTAAGTCAATTTATTAATGCAAGATGCAAGAATGCAACCTATATGCACTTTCACTAATGCAAGATTTAGAAACACTAGATTCCAATTAAATAATGCAAAGTTAATGCAAGCTAGATCTAGGATGATAATGCACTCCAAATCAAAATTATGATGTTCTAAATGCAGTTTCACCAAAATGAAAGGTTGAAAAATATTTGCTTCTATGATTGGGAGATAGAGTAACAATCTTCTACACTCTCATTCAAGGAAAACCCTAAAGATCTCAATTTAATGTAGGCAAAGGAGAAAGAGATATTGCAATAGGTTTGTCCTAGGGTTTGATTATAAACTAAAGAGGGGTTCACCACCAAGCTAGGGCTTGAGAAGACTAATGAAATGAAAGACCTAATTCTTAAACCTAGTGTGATGTAAGACTTCACTAAATGACTTAGAAAAACATGTAAATCAGAACAAAAAGGTGAGAAATAAAAAGTGTGCACTTAGGAATCTATAGAGGCTTGGATGAAGACTTGAAATGCTGAAAATACTAAAATTAATGCCTATTGGGACTCATACGATAGTTTGGGTGATTTAATCCTAGATTAGAGTTTTTGGGTAGGAACATAAATCTGAAACTATAGAAATCTATGATTTTGGCTACATTGGGACTCATATGCTAGAAGTGGCGTATCAATTCAATTAGGCTTTTATGGAATTCAAAGTCTGAATCTACTCTTGAATGTTTGCTCTATCCTTTCCACCTAATTTCTGGGTCTGAATCTCTGATTTGCAACCTATAGATGTCTTCCAATGATCTCCAATGCAAGGTTACAACTTTCACAACTTTAAGCACTTGACAACTTTCTCCAAACTTGCTCTTCAATATGTCTTCAACCTAGATATGCAAATCACACACTACAGAGAGGGGAAAATGTTTTTTTTTTAGTGGAAAGGGGTTTGCCTTGGTCAAACCCTGTTTTGGTAATCAAACCTTAAAATGAAATCAAGTAGAATGAAGGAATGATGAATGAACAAATATGTAATGTTGCAACTCACCAAACCCTAGTAATAAAGTGCTACAAACATGTATGAAATGGCTCCAATGGATGCAGATCTTGAATTAAATGTTAGCTTGAATCATAAAACCCTACATCACAATTGTTAGCTCAAAAACAAACATGATGCACATGATGCTTGATACTTGAATGATGCTCTAAAACACTTGATAATCAGCTCTTGAAGACTCTTGAATGCTCTTGTAAATGCTTGAATGCTCTTGTGAACTCAAATTTGCTGTTAAGATGCTCATTCAACTTGCTAGGTGTAAAATGAGTGAAATAACCTTGTATTTATACTTGTTTATGCCAAATTTCTCAAAATTATAACACTACAAGCTGACATCAAATATAGGAGGATGAAATCCCACCAAGAATTTGAATTGAATTTTATTTTGGGCCACACTAGACTCATATGCTAGAAGTGGCATATGAGTCCCATTAGGCATTAATTATGGGACACATTTTCAAAATTGCTTGGATTCATGTGAAATCAGGATTGGGGCCTCGAAACCTAGGTGGGACCCATATGTCTAAGGTGGTGTATGAGTCTCAAATCACTAAATCTAGACCACACACTCCAAAAGTACCCAAATTATGATTGGATGTTGATTTATGTCAAGATTATCCCCATAAAGATGCATTAATTAAGGCTTGTAGATGCAAAATAAGGACAAATAAGGCAAAAAGAAGCTCAATTATTTATAAAAACCCTAGAAAAGTGTGAAAGTGTGGCACAACACTTTACAAGACCTAAACATAAGGTATAATTAAGTTCATTTAGTTTAGAAGGGCCCAAGACCTAATGTGAATATGTTAAACACATTACAAAACTAAATCAAGGCAACATTATGCTTAATTAAACAAGGAGGGCCCAAACAGGCAAGGAAAAGTAAAGGGATACGTTTTCTGTTACTACATGTACATTGTAGCTATAACATCATCTATTAACAATAGTCAAGTTCATTCTGGCAATCTTGCATCCATAATCACAACATGATATTTATGCCATCTCTCTTGAAGTTATTTTGCTTTGCAAGTGATCCTTGAGTTTTAAGAAGTTCATCATGAACTCCTTCATATAAAAATGGTGTTCTTCATCATCCACCATTGATTTTAAACTTGGATCCACAACCTTGGGAGAAATAAGGATTTCTAGGTAGGAAAGACCAAATGAGTAGTTGTAAGAGTTAAATAAGATATTAATACCTTGAAATCTTGCAAAATAGGTGAAAGAAGGAATGTCATTGTTTTAGAACCACACCAATTTCTATCAACATTTTAAGAAGTTTTGAAACTATTGAAATGTTGATTTTAACATCCTAAAACTTGGTTGGTTTTTATTGATATTTTTAACTTACAAAATCATTGATATTTTAACATGGTGATCTCTCAGTGAAAATAATTGGCTTGTCATAAAGCTTGTCAATATTTTTGGAGGTTCGAAAAACTTTAAAAACCTTTACAATCCTTGTTTTTAGTTCTTTGGAAAGTTTCAAAACCTTTGAAATTTTTGATAGATTAGAGAATAATTACATGCCAATATTATGACAACCGTAGGGGAGTGTTAGAAGTGATTTGAAAGAAATTTGAGAATTTAAATTGATGTAGGATGCAAGAATGGGAGATGTGGGCTTTTGATATAGGATGAACATGGGAAGTGGGTGTGGAAATAGAAATGGATATCCTAAATTCCATTGAAAATCTATAGAAGGTGAGATAAACAAAGGAAGCAATGTGAATAATTGAAGGAAAAATTTATGAGAATGGACGTTAAGATAAGATGTCCAAGTGGAGAATTGGATGTCCAAAAGTAAGATTGAAAATTGCACAAAAGAAATGAATGGAAAATGTATCAAAATTTTTTGTGGGAATTTGATGCAAAAGTGGACTAGACATTTGATTGAATTCCAAATGTCTAATAAAAGTCTAAGCTATGCAATTTGTTTATAGTAATCTAATTCTATGTATTTTCATTCCTAAATCCTAAACTAAAGGATATTGTCGTATTTCTTCTCTCCTTCTAAGATACCTAAGGAGTGACCCATTAAACAAGGCATTGGGGTTTGTTATTTGGCATGGGAACCCCAACCTTCCTCTAATTCTTATTGATTTCTTTAGTCACACAATTGAGGTTATGATGTAGTTAGTCTTCCATTTGTGTCACTATGCTTAGTGAATTGGTATGCATGTTAGGCATGTATTTGTGTTATGTCAGGGCTTGTAGATGTAGAGGTACGACGTGACAAGCTTGGTGTCACATTTGAATAACAAAATAAGTGTTTCATCTAAATTTTATTCATTGATGTGTTAGATGAAATCTTGAGACATTACAACGTACTTGAGACGGTGCTTCCTAAAACTATATGATTTTATTTACCTTAGATATACACCAAGTAAATATCAATGATTAATTTTTATATAAGAAAAAAATGTATCATTATAATAAAATTATGTCACTTGAACTATTTTATTATAATATAACTTCAATCAAAATCCATAATGCAACAATTTAAAATGTACCCATATTTATTTTTAATTCAATAAATTACAATCTCATGAATCCATTTCAATTTAATATTCATATAGAAATGATTAATTATATTTCTAGGGCGTGAAGGAGAAATAATGGACGACAACATTTAATGTCCATCACAGACTTTTCTTTCTCTATCGGTCATATCGTGTTGGAAACGATAGGAGTAGTTGAAGAAAGAGAAAGTATTGAATTATTGATGGGAATAAAGTAAACAATTAAATAATTTGCCATCTATTGACTTGACTTTAAAAACTAAACTTTTATCAACATCGCCATCAATTGACTTGACTAAATCACGGCCGTCTTGTTTTCCCTTCGTTCTTTCACGTCATTGCAAAGATGGAGTTCTAAGCTTTCGTAGAAAATGCGGGAACACTTCTATGCTAACTTCAATGGGAAGGCTAATATTTTTTATTACATTAAAACTTTCTTAAAAGATAGATTTTTTTTCATAATCAAAACTTTAATTACTTTTAAAATGATATAAAATATATGTAATTAATTAAATATATTGTTTAAAGATATTTTAGAATTAAAATATTTCATAAAAAAATGT
The DNA here is from genome assembly GCA_007258455.2 of Sequoia sempervirens. Classification (NCBI taxonomy): domain Eukaryota; kingdom Viridiplantae; phylum Streptophyta; class Pinopsida; order Cupressales; family Cupressaceae; genus Sequoia; species Sequoia sempervirens. The sequence goes on from VDFB02249276.1 coordinate 8,620, forward strand.
GTTCATTTAATATGTTTATTTGATGAAATGAAATTATTAGATTTACAATTTTTTGGTCATATTTTTTTGAATAAATGATTTTGTATTAGGTGAAATTATTTTTTTGTTATGTTTATATCTATGTTGAATTTTATTATTTCTTTCGTTCATGTAATAAGGACGGTTTTGGATTAGATTATTTTTCTTTTTTAGGTATTATAAAACATATATCTCATGTATTCATTTCATGATTAGGGTGCTCTCTTCACGTAGTGATCCTCGCTATCTAAATGACTAAGTTTGCACCTTGGAATGAAATCAAAATTAGGCTTGGCTTCCATTATTTTATCCTTACTTGTAAGCCCTTAAAGATGAAATAGATTGTGGTTGGGGTCTTTAGTTTCCTTTATGAACCTTCATTTATGATTGGTTGAGGTGTTCATCTATGTGCTTTTAGTAAAGTGTTTGTAGGTATGAGGAAGAAATACTGGAATATTACATCTTGAGGTTCCCTATCATGAAAGATGATTTACTTATTTGTGTTTCTAAGTTATTATGGATCTAAAACTGGAGATTGCACCCTTTACTATGATTGTACTCAAGTTTAAGCTCATTGGGTACTATGTTTCTTCTTTCCTTAACTTGATCAGTTACTTGTCAATTTGGAGCTTGTTTTTGGAGAACATACCAATAAAAAAACCCTTTTAATGCATTCAGATTTAAATTTTCCCTTGGATATATTTTGTTTATCAAACTACCCTAGGGTTGTGATTAAACAAGATATAGAGAGATATTTGAATCTTACATGTTTTAGTCTTGAAATGACTTGGGTTAAACAAGTGTTTCATTTAGTGGATCATGGATGCTCAACTTGCACATGGATGAAAACTAATGAGTTGTCCAAAGTAAAAAAATGACACCACCTTTGTGTCTTAAGCCCATTTAAGAGATGTAAATGAGAATTTAAGATGTGCAAAAAATTACATTTACATCGATTGAGCTAGGTTATGGAAATCAATAAAATTTTAATGTAACAAAATATATAGTCTAAATAAAAGTAGGAAATTAATTAGGGAATAAAAATATATGGGTGGAAAAAAATAGAAACAAGTAGGGGAAGCTCACTTGCTAGGATGCTAGGGTGGTGTGGTAACACCTAATTAGTGCACTAGCATCCAATTTTCATGTTGTGATAAAAAAAATAGCTACAAAAATCTAGTTCCAAGATGGAATTCAAACATGCATATATATGTAGGGATACAACAACACACAAGAAAAGATGCTAGTTATACTATAAGTGAACAACAAACTCAAAATCGTGTGTTAACATAACTATTTTAGATTAAACAAATAAAAATACAATGATAGGAGAAGAAATTCAAACCCTTCGTAAGTTTGGAAATCCACAAACACTTGTGTTGGTTTTGAGAAAGAGAGAAAGGGTTGGCTACTTAGGAGTTTTCCTTTAGTTCAAGCACTTATTTAATATGATAATTAGGGATTTTAGCCCATTTTATTCACATCATCTCTTCACAACATCTGTAGTAGATTTCCTAGGCTTTCCCACCTTGTTTCCCTCTAGATTTAGAGGAATCATTAATTTTTCAATGATTTACAAGTTTGAGCAAGTTAATTCATGATGCCCATGTTGATTTCAATACATTTATTGGTGATTTTCACATGCTTTCAAATGCAATAGCAACATGTGGATGGTGATGGGTAGAGGATGATGATTTCTCACACACCATCTAATTTTTTGTCATTTTGAGCTCTCCTTGATTGAGAAACTAGTTGATTTTGACTTAGTAACAATTATATATCTAATAGGTGATGTTAGGAAAAAAATATAGTTGCTAGGTTGAAAAAAAATGAAGGCTTTGTTGGTAGAATCAAATCTAGAAGTATTAATTATTTTGAAGATTAGTGAGTTTTCATATTTTTCTCTTTTACAAGAGGTGATAGGTATGAGAAGATGAGGAATGTATACATTCTAGAATTAGTATCCTTGTGTGTAAGTGTTGTTGGTGATGAAAAATTTTCTATTGGAAGTATCCAATTTGATGCAACAAATAGAGTAAGTGCATCATTAGAAGATGTTAACTGTGTTTGCAGGTGGATAGAGGGTGTAGGTGCATCATATGGAAATAGTATAAATGATAACATCAATTTTTGCACCTACATGGAGCTACATAGGTCATTCATGACTATTGACAATGAAGAATTGAATGATTACCAACATTATGAGATTGAGATAAATGATATGCTATTTGTAGTAACAATATAGAAATAGAGGAAGATGCATGTACAAATGGGAAATCAAATATATCAACTCTTAAATTTCATTAAATAAAGTGTTTACATGCAAATTTTATAAACCATGAACAAGAAAAACCTTTTTTATTTGATATTTTACCCACTCTTATCCCTATTCTTGATATTGAAGCTTCTAAAATTTATTTGTATGAGAATGAATCAGATGTGGCTACACTCTGAAAAGATAAGGTGTAATTCTTACCACTCACGGTAGAAAGTGACTGAGGAAAGGAAAGGTGTGACCAGCATTCATTTTTGGACTATTCAAGTCTTCCTTCCCGTGTTGGAAACGTTATATTTCCAATTCGAAATTTCCACCGTCAGTTGACTTCCTTACCGTGTTAGAGACGTGATATTTCCAATTCTAATTTTCCACCGTGTTGGAAACGTAATACACATCTCCCCGCTTATATAAACTCACTTTCCCTTCCTCATTACTCACTCTTCTCACCATTACGAAAATCTACCCATTGAGCTTTTGGTACGCATCTACATTTCTCTTTGCTCTTTTTTATTTTTATTTTTAAAAATAAAACAATTCTCGTTTAATTCAGATCATTCTAATCTCTAGTTAAAATTGTTGTGGTTGCAGATGAAATGTTTGCTATGGATCGGTCGTCCTTTGTCATTTGCTGTTTGGTTGCATTCACAGCCTCTTTCCACATGATAAGTTGCCATATCCAATGCCTACCTCATGAAAGAGATGCTCTTCTTTCATTCAAGAACCATTTTCATTCACCACCTCAATTGGATTCATGGCGGGGCTTTAATTGCTGCCAATGGAGGGGAGTGGAATGTAGCTCCCACACCTCACATGTTATCAAACTCCATCTTGCCAATCACCCGCAGAATTACTGGTCTGGCGAGAGAAATGGCAGACTTGCTACAGATTTGTTCCAATTAAAGCAGCTGCAGCATTTAGATCTAAGCTTCAATTATTTCACTGGTGTTCTGCCCAAAGGTACAACTATTTGCAATCTTTCATGTTTGTTTTTTTATTTAAGCTTTCCATTACAGTAATTTGAGTGGTCATTTTTTTATTTTTTGGTTGCTGTTTAACATGTAGGTCTATTTGCCCTGCAAGAATTGAGACATCTAGATTTGAGCTACAACAATTTTGAAGGTGAAATACCAAAGCATTTTGCCTCCTTGCACAACTTAGCTTATCTCAACTTGTCTATGGCTGGTTTCAATGGTACAATTCCATATCAATTGGGGAATCTTTCTCAGCTTCAATTATTGGACCTATCTGTTGCACATGTGTTCGAATATGGAATAGATTATACAGCTGGGGAATTATATAGTCCTAGTTTAGTGTGGACAGAAAAGCTGGGGAAATTAAAATACTTGTCCCTTGATGGAATAGTGCTGAATATGACAGGAAAGCGATTGGAAGCACCCTTTTCTCATCTGCACAATCTCCAACACCTCCACCTTGCAGGCTGCATACTTTCAGGGCACATTCCCAATGCTATCCAAAACCTCACCTTCCTCTCCCACCTCCAATTGGGTTTCAACAACTTTGAAGGGTCAATGCCTTTGTGGTTAGCTAATATGACTAGGTTGGTTTCCCTTTCATTGTATGGCTGTCAATTAAGTGGTTCATTTCCCTCAAGTCTCTCTACTCTGCCTACTTTAAAAGAGCTCAATTTGGGGAGGAACAAGTTCTTAAGTGGAAATCTAAGTCAAATAGTTTGCGGGGAATGGTCTCAGCTCACCGTATTTATTCTCTATGGGTCCGGTATGATAGGAAGTATACCGCCTTGTATTACAAATATTTCCTCTCTCATATTTCTTGATCTGGGACCTATAAAAAAGATGGGAGACTTTATACCTTCTTTCATTGGCAATCTCTCCAATCTACAAACCCTAGATCTTAGAGGCAACTTATTGAAAGGTCAGATTCCATCGTCAATCAGTCAAATTTCATCCTTGACTAATTTGTTTCTAAATAACAATTTGTTGAGTGGAAATATCCCTTTCCAGCTAGGGGAACTATCATCTTTAGAATATCTTGATCTATCCTCCAATTTGTTGAGTGGAAATATCCCTTTCCAGCTAGGGGAACTATCATCTTTAGAATATCTTGATCTTCGTGACAATAAACTAAATGGTAGCTTTTTTCTTAATTTTTTTCAAAATTTGACTAAAATTTCTACACTTGATCTATCCAACAATGAGTTGACTATCATCATTGAACCAGATTGGATACCCACAATTTACTTTGAAGTGTTGCACTTAGCTTCATGTAGTATTGGTGGTATCCTCCCACCATTCATTTCCACACAGTATAGATTAAACATTTTGGATCTCTCCAACAATAGTTTGTATGGAAATATTCCAAATTGGTTAGGGATGCTTCCTAATCTATATAGTCTTAACTTGTCACACAATATCTTGCAAGGTCATGTTCCATCCAACTTGTTTTTAAGGTATATTTCCACATTGGACTTACATGGTAATGCATTCCAAGGTCCTCTTCCAATTTTTTCAATGTCAACATTTGGTTTGGAATTGTTGGACTTATCTCAGAATGAATTCACGGGTTCTATTGTAGTAGATATTGGCAATCTTCTACCAACAATCAGATTTTTATCATTTTCAGCAAATGATCTAAGTGGTGATATACCTTCTTCAATTGGTCTTCTACAACAGTTGGAGGTTTTGGATCTCTCAAAGAACAAATTATCTGGTAAAATACCATCAAGCATAAATAATTGCCCTACTCTAACCAGATTAAACCTAGCAAATAATGGTTTAATAGGAGAGATACCATTTCATATAGGAATTCTAAGCGAACTCAGTTCACTTCATCTCAATAACAATATGTTGAAGGGAAACTTGCCATCAAGTCTTAAGAATTGTTCTAGCTTGCAGATTTTGAACTTGGCTAATAATCTCTTTTCTGGAAACATACCACTTTGGTTGGGCCACTTCTCTACGTTGATGATACTTGTTTTGAGGTCAAATAAATTTGAAGGACCTATTCCACATCAACTAAGCAATTTGTCAAGTCTCCATGTTTTAGATATTTCTCACAATAGTTTGATTGGTGTCATACCACCACAGTTGGCAGCATTGATAGGTATGAGGAATTCTACATTGCAAAGCTCACATGATAATGGTGGTAGCTCCTTTTATTACAAAGAAGAGATCCAAGTGTTCAACAAAGGATTAGAAATGGTGTATGTAAGTTCAGTGATGTTACTTATAACTTGCATTGATCTATCTGCAAATAATCTATCAGGTAACATTCCTTCAGTAATTGGAAACCTTAAAGGTCTTCACACATTGAACTTATCGAATAATGGTCTTACAGGAGAGGTTCCAATCAGCTTTGGAATGCTTGCAAATTTAGAGTCACTTGATCTTTCAAATAATAAATTGCATGGCAGGATTCCAAATGAAATGCGACAAGTTTTCTCTTTGAGCTTTTTCATTGTATCTAGCAACATGCTTTGTGGAAAAATACCAGAAGGAAATCAATTTAATACATTCAATTCTACTTATTTCTCTGGGAACCCCGATCTTTGTGGATTCCCAGTTAATAACAAATCATGTAACTGTGGAGAGAGATCAAATTCTAGCATACCAACTTCTCTTCCAGAAAAAGAAGATGATGGGGGAGGAGAAATTCCATGGCACTGGTATGTAGAGTGGATGACAAGTGTTGCTATTGGATTTTGGGGAGTATTTGGAATCTTGGCTATAAAAAGGCAATGGAGGAGAAGATTCATTCAAGTATTAGATGAGATGGTGATTAATTTATTGAGTCCAAATTGATAAGTAAGTAATAATTGTAGAAAAATGTCAAATTATTATTGTCAAGTACTTCTCATGATAATGGTATTGCCTTGTAATTCCATTATACCTAGACAAATATGTTTTCTTACTTTCAAGCTTATGAAGAAAATATTAAGATTTGAATTCTTGCACAAGATCAAATAAATCTTAAGTTATTTCACTAATTTTATTTTAATATTCACAAATATTGTACTAATAAAATATAAGAATATATTTGTATGTTTGAAATATTATTTTAAAATTAAAATTTTAAGATGTCTATATACTTATATATTTTTACATAAATTATAAACATTTGATTTTAATGTTCTTTATTGAGACAAGTGGATTTTAAAAGTATTTTTAAAATTTTTTATTTAACCCAAATAACAATGACCAAATACTTGCAATGTGTTCATTCAATGCATGCATTGTTTTATGGCTTGTATAGTTGTTTGTTATAATTATAAATATGTGTCTTGAGGAGGTTTGCATTTATCTTAAAAGGTTAAAACGATATGTTGTGTTTGTCCCAAAGCTAAGAAAAACAAATATTGGCTATATGCATATCACACATACAAACATTATTGTGAGGAGCCACCAATGTTAGATGATTAACACACCATACATTTGAGAAATATTAACATTACAATCCTACCACAACATATGTTTCTAATCTACGTTATAAGAACTTTAAAATATATTTTAATAAATATATTTTAATAAATGCAAGTATGTTGTAAAAAATGTCAAATAAATTTATAACAAATATTTATTTTTTCAAAATTGATATATGTTAGTAATGAATATTCATTTTTATTTTGTAATTTTTATTTTTTATTTTTATGTTTTTGGATTATATTAAAATTATGTTTGGGATTCTCAAATCTATCTTTTCTATGTAAATCATAAGTTAGAAGGTCTTTATAGATTTTGTGATGTCACTTTTGATGTTGCATTTTTTTTAATTAGATTTTGATTAATATAAATACTACTATTAATAATAATATTATTATTTTATATACACATTGTTTGAATTCTTGATAGAAATACATATTGAAAAATGTCCATAACTTGCAAACTACTCAACCATTTTCAAATCTAAAAGATGTGTCACACTTCTAGGCTTAATTGACTATATGATTAAAAAATTGAATTTCATATTTTTCTTTCACCAAATTAAGCTAGTTAAAAATATGTTTGTTAATATTTTGAAAAACTTGTAGTGAAAAATTATAAATAATTATTTATTTACAAAATGAAATCATAAAAATATTTGGCACATCTACTCACATTTCCTTAGTGTACATTAAAAGCTTAAAGAAAAGATTTCTTTTGTTTAGGCTTACATTAAGAACATAATTGTGCCTATTTCTATTTTATTGATATATTCAATTTTCATCAAATTATGCTTTTAAAAAAACTAATCCATAAATTACATTTAATTTCCCACAATTTTTATTACTATATTTTTTCCAAATTAGATAAATAACTCATTCAGTTTTTATTTGAAGTTGTTTATTTCCATATTTAGTATTTTTATTGTCACTTAGGACTGTTGTTTTTCCCATCATGATCTCATGCTTACCTATATATCAAGTTTTCTTAATCCCTTGGTCACATAATCTCATAGAATATTAAAGAGACTTGATTGAATATTTATATGCCTAATCATTGTAATTAGCATGCATACTCTATGAAGCAATCTCACTACAAGAATAGTAGCTAAAGTATGAAGAGAATAAGTGCCAAATTCAAAAAAGAAAATTTCATTTGGAACTAACTACTTTGCTTATAAATATTTGGATAGTATGAAAATTATAAATTTATCAACCTAATCCCAATAACAACTTTGAAGCCTAGTTCCTCAAATATCACAACCATATAAAATCAGGGTTACCCGGGGATGCGTCCCCCCCCCAAAATCCCCCGTCCCGGGTACTAGGGGACGGCAAGGGGATGGCAGGGGACGGCTGACCAGTCCCGGGGACGGCTAGGGGACTTGGGGATGGCCAAGGGATAGGGGACGGGGACGGCCAGGGGACTTGGGGACGGCCAGGGGACGGCTAGGGGACTTGGGGACGGCCAAAGGACTTCTGGGAGTCCCCTAGCTGTCCTCGGGACAGTTAACCATCCTAGAAGTCCCCTGGCCGTCCCTAGGATGGTCAACCGTGCCCCGCATCAAAGCATGGTCAAAACAAAACATAAAACACATTTTCATAGCAAGGGAGTGTGAACTTAATTATGTCCACCCATTAATTAAATTGGTGCCACTGCTTGTTGTCTTGAAACTTTGGATAAGTGTAACTGATACAATTATTCGAGAATCAATATTGGTTTATGTACTGAGGTGCCAAGATGAATCCAGTGAATAACCCAACACTCAGTGCTTGTTCTCAATGCTATTGTGCCTCATAAATAAGTCTCACAGGTCTTACTCTATTGTGAAGATGATACATAGCGGGCCTTGGGACATCTGATCATGCAAAACAATAACATGGTAACTGTGCAGATTATTTGCCTAATGCAACTCACTATCATTCTCAGAAGGCTGCACTCCCTTGTTCCAGTTATCAATAAACAAAAAAATTATCATCAGAGTATCTGCTTTCTTAGTTCAAAATCAAGCTAGGAAAAAATAATATGTCCTCACATCAATACTGGGGAATGTGCTGCGGCTTGTACCCATTCAGTCTTATGTTCTTCCATCCATCCACATGTAGTCTGGAAAGGTCTGAGCAACATCCAGTTTTGGCTGAAAGCACAGATTTTTCTTTGGGTCACCCTTCATGGTAAGGTACTCACAGCTAAGGCCCTAAAATCTATAGGGCTTTTTAGATCTCTTTAGTGCCTAGACTGTGAGGTACAGACTGAAGTTTCAACACATTTCTTTTCCCGATGCCTTTTTTCTAGAACTATATTGTCAGAATTTGCTAACTGGGTACAGACATGCTGTTTACAACTCTCTCTAGCTTCTGCTCAAAGACTATCTGTCATCAATTCACAAATGCTGCTGATAAAGATCTTGCACAGTTTCACCCCAATTTTCTTCATCTCAAATATTCAAAGAACAGAATGCAATAATCTTCAAAAAGATCAAGATAATCTCAAAGACTTTCATCAGGGTCGACTCTAATAGCTGATGGATGCACATTATCTAGTATTATGGCCAACAACTGGCTCATTCCCTTCCACTACAAAACCCCTGGCTTTATGATTCGTGGAAAAAGCAGATTGGGGTCCATCCCAACGAGGTAAGATGTCAATTCAAACTCGGTTTTGATGGAGCTTCACAAAACAACCATGGAAAATTAGGAAAAGAGGGTATAATCTCAAGATGAGCTAAGTATCAGTTGCTGCTAGCACATAGGAATTCAAATAAATAATATGGCTGAATCATGAGCCCTGCTAACAGGTCTCCAAATATGCAACAACTTGTACTAAAATCAGCCATAGTTGAAGGGAAGTTGGAGATAATTATTCTCAGAATGTATGTATAGACTGCAAATAAACTTTTCTTAGTTCAAAATCAAGCTTTCCATTGAATAAATTCTAACTTATTCATTAAGATCAATGCATACTCAATAAACCATATCAACTTGAACACAAATGTTATATGTGAATGTTCTATAATGTATATTATGCATGCTTTATCCATGTTATCTATTGAACATTTAAAAATTCCCTATATTTTTTAAATTTTCCCTATATTTTTATATAGCTCGCCCTCTCCAAGTCCCTAATTTTGGCCTCAAAAATTTAAACTTTGGGACTCGGCCCCACCATCCCTCTCACTGTCTCCTCATTCCTGAACTTTAGTAACCTTGTATAAAATTATTAGTGACACCTTAGAGCTTCCAAGAAGATCATAGTTTTTTAGCATTGTAAAAATAAAGTTAGAAATATTATGTATTCATTATATTAAGTATAATAAAAACCTTCCATAATCTATCTTCTACTTGACATAGATAATCTTTAAGGGAGTTTTTTGAAAGACATAGTAAGGTAAGTATAATAGCAAAATATTTTGACTTGTGCAACTTGTTCAATTTTCCTTTGAAAATTGTCCTCTACCTCTATGCTTGCAATATTTATAATCTATTGAACACATCCTTCTATTTTATTCTAATTTTAATTTCACACGTAATATAAATATTCAATCTGATACATACTCTTAGATTCATGAAATTTCTTATTTTATCTAGGTTGTTTATTTTTTATTTTCAATTTTCTACTTTATTTTCTCATGTTCATGTTTTCTTTCATTCCATTTTAATGTCATTTTATTTTTTTGATGGATCAATCCTTTCCATGAATGTATTAAAATGGAATTGTGATTTTATTAAACTACTTTTCTCCCAGGCTCTCACATTAATATTTTACTCTATTCTAAATATGTAGAAATATTGAACCTTATTCATTCCATTTTTATCAATAATATTTTCATCTATATCCTCAAGCTTGAGCATTTTAATCATATCGTAGTAGTGATTTTAAAATCAAATTTTACTGAGTTCATAATTGTGCACCACATGTCATTCATAAACTATAATAATGTGCCACATCTAGAGCACACATGGAATTCCTAGACTTTAAAATTTAAATCAACTACATGAAATTTCTCTCTATTACATCTATAAATATATATTTTTTACACCCAAGAAAAATCTAGGTCCAAGATCCCATTGAAAATAATTTCAATTGTTGAGTCTATATCCACTCCCAATTTTAAAACTCACTATTTCCACATGTCTATCTTGACATTCACTAGTTTTAAGTTTCAGAATATATTTTTATCTCCTAAAATGTTGGATTCTAGTGAACCATAGTTCAATTTGACATCTCTTTATCTAGATTCTAAATAGATTTTCAATTCCTCAAGTATGATCCTATAAATCCTTTCCAAGTGAATGTTTATGACTTAATTTAGCTTGAATCCACATTTTAATTCCATATCCTCTTGCGCCTACCACATGGAATTATTGATTTGTCCCACATATCACTGATGGAGTTAGTTTATATGTTTATTAGATATAGTCTATGTGCTTTATTCTCAAACATCATACATTCAGTGAATTTAGGATTATTCAAAATTATTTTAAATATGAGGAATTTTAGGCCTAGCTATGTGATTAAACTCTAAAAATATAAGCTAGAATTATGTCCATGTAAGTATGATTTTTGCATCTAAATTATGCCTACATGAATTTTGGGACACCACATATATCTTTCTTCTCACCACATGTATGTCCCATGCTACCATGTCAAAATATTTAGTGCTTGCCACAAGTCAATTTAAGAATTATTTTCTCCTATCCATGAACTAGATTTAACTATGAATATCACATTTCAATGCGAATTAGAATCTCATATTTGACTATGAATATATCTAAGCTATAAGAGACTTTCAAACATTTGTGTAGCTGAATTATCAATCATCGCTAAGCTCAATTTTGGCACAACTTCCTGTGACAACCATCTCCTCAAGCTCCTCGAGTGCCACCAATGGTGATAATTTCCGATCGAGAAAGTACCTCTTTGCATCCATGTCAACAAGTGATACCTTAACCTACATTATTCCTCTACATCCAAATGGTCAAGGTAATGACAATCAGAAATAAACGTAGAACCAAGGAGAGAAATCCATATCATTCCAATGGAAGAATAAAGGATTTTTTTGGTTTTTTTTTGCATTTGGCTGAAAAAAGAATGTTATATCTTCTAATTATGGGCCCAACCTAATTTTAAGGCTTGATGTATTTTGTAGCCTTCAAAATATCAACAATCATCAATTTTTCTTGTGTTTGTATGAGGATGTAAATTTATAAATCAGTCCCCTAATAGGGTGGATATCGAACAAATTTTGTATTTATCTAAACTATAACTGGAGGTTTTCTTCTTGGTTCTTTCCTACCAGTATGCTCTTTTGAACTAGGATTATGTAATATTTTATTATTATAATATAATATATTATAGTGGTTCTTTCCTGGTTCTTTCACAACTTGGTCTTGAGTCTACTACCATGTGTGTACCTTCCTTTTCATTATACATAATTCACTTAGTTCAATGCATATCTCTATGTATCTTCCTATGATGTACCATGTTAGGACCCTACACCTAGATTCCTACAATCAAATTTATTGGCTTGTATAGAATACAATAAATATTATGACATGGCTAAGCCTTTTGATCCTACTTGGCATGATTTAAATAATGTCAATTTAGCACAACTATGACCTAATAGCAATAATAAAATCAATACCCATCCTTCATCTATGATTACACCTAAAAACTTGTCACAAGGATTTCCAAGGGTGATCTCACCTATGACAACACTAGATTATGCGATCCATAGTTATGTTTAATTCAATTTTAGATCCAATTATAAGATATAGCCAAGCCATTTAAAGAATAATTCTAGTCGAGAATTTTAAGGGATTAATTTTAAATTGGAAACATCAAATTAATTCTACTTTTGCTAATTGTGCAAGGAACTTTGGAAAAATGACTTGGATTCTTCTAATCTCATGAGGAAAATGTAAGATTAGGTAGTCAAATATTTATTGAAGGTTTGGATATCATAATCTTGAAGATTTATAAATTTTAAGGAGTTATAACATCTATTAGAGTTCAATCCAAGGTTCATTTTAGATATTAATCTTTTGTGTAAAATCAATAATATTTTCAAGTTAGTCTAAGATAAAATCTCTCAAAATTTTAGAATGTTTAATGAAAAATATTAAAGATTCATTTTAGTATAGCCCTAATGAGGTATTCTAAGAAAGGTAATATAAGAGAGCTATGTATATGATTTTGAAGGGGAATTTTACAAGGAGAACTTTTTGGGGTATAGAAATAAGGATTGAGTTATAATAGATGAGGATTTGGGTTTCTCTTGAGCAAGGAATTTATTGGGGAATCCAATTTTATTTTTTATTTGAATATGATTCTTTCAATATTTCTAAATTTATTTTCATAAACACCATTTTGTGATTTGAATGCATATCTATTCATTTTTTTATTTGTAATCATATATACAAGTAAATTGATGATTTTCTACTTTGTTTCTCTCATGTATGGGTAGGATTATGAGTCTAATTTATTCCCTTAGATGGTTGCACCATTTATTCAACATGTAGATCATAGATTAATGACTACACGAATGGTTCACTTTGTGTTTATAGAGTAAATTTTTCATATTCATGGTTGTTAAATGTAGATCTAAGAAGTTAGTTATGTGGTCTTATTATTTCATTTCTCTCTCTTGTATTATTTCATTTCCTTAGCCTTTTGAACCTCATTGCTATGTGTCTCATATTTATTTTTATTTTTCTCTTCATAATTTGTGTAGTTGACCTTTATCCACCCTTTGTTAATAATTGATTTGAGAAATCTCTAGTTGGCTCCCCTATGTCGAGTAATTGTCTAAGGGTATTCATTTGAAGTGTGTTAAGAAAATATACTTATTAAAAAATTTAAAGGGTACTTTTAATGTTAATGCCTTGTAATTTGGCCTTTCTTCAAGGGTATGTGCAGGATCATCATGGAAAAATATAGGCCCTTAAGTGGCAAAAAATTTAGAAAAATCAGAGTTAGGCAACTTGTCATAAAATTTTGAATAAGTTACCTATATTATTTCAAAAATATGTAAGAATAGAATATGTAGAAAATTGAATGTAGTTTCTAAACTACTAGGTTTATTTTAAAAAAGAAAAAATATATTTGGTGGAAAATTTGAAATTTCAATGCAAGTAGTACCAAAATCTTTAGGAAAAATAAGTAGGTGTCCACCGGGACCACCCTAACCACAATGATAATATTTTTTTATAATATTTCAGATTAAGGGCAGAGGACTCATGTCCGGATGTGATGCATATTTTTTGTATTTATTTTCCAAGTAAATAATTAATTATGAATTTTTATTACAAATTTTAAAAAAATATTAAAACTTGTATGTCTAATCCCACCCAGAATTTTGTCAAAAACTCATGAAATTCTATTAAATACCGGAGGGTATGTGCAAGATCATGATGGGGCCAAAAGTGGTGGATATGATGGGTATGTATAGGCATGTGGTCGACAACATTTTTAACCCAAAATTGATGAAACTAAAAGGGTTTTTAAAGGAGATTGTTAGCATTCCAATCAATATAAATTATTCTTTTACTTTTAAATTTAATAAATACTATTATTCATTTTCTATTTGAATTACTTAATTAAAAGTCCCCGATTGATAAGTTGATTGAAAACATCTATAGCTTTCAATGGTATCACATTTTTGAATCTAGAACATGCATCACATTCTATGCTTTGCAATTTCATAGGATTAAAAATGAAATTTCTCATGAAGTTTTCTTTTTAATCAGTTAAGGTGGTTTCCATACAAGTTTTTATATTTTTTAAAGTTGTAATAAAAAATCATACTCAATTATTTACTTTGAATAAAATAAAAAAATATGCATCACATCGAGACATGAGTCCTCTACTTATATCTAAAATCTTATAAAAAACATTATCATTTTATTGTGGTTAGTGGTCAAACAAACACCTACTTATTTCTAAAATTTAAGTACTATTGCATTGAAATTTCAAATTTTCACCAAATAGATTAAAAAAAAAAACCTAGTAGTTTAGAAACTACATTCAATTTGCTACAGATTATGTTCTCACATATTTTTGAAATAATATAGATAACTTATTCAAACTTTTAGGTCAAGTTGCACCTAACTCTGATTTTTTTGAAATTTTCGTCACTTAAGGGCCTATTTTTTCCATGATGATCCTACACATACCCTAAAAACAAGTAAAAAGGAAATGAAACCAACTTATTATGTCTAAAATGGTTGAGGGGCATAAAACGATAACCATAGATGGAAGAGAAACTACCATCCAAGGTGAAGCAGCTCATTATCACCATTGCCACCTCCCTCCAAATGGGCTTTATAAATTGTTGATCATAACCTCCACACATGAGTTTCATAATCTTCCCTCTTTTCCTAGCTTCAAGAAGATATCCCTTACCACTTTGGCAGCCCACCTTTCCCTCTGTGAAAATACCGCCTTTGAGTGGGAAGGCCAATAATCTCCATAATAAAATCCTTAGTAATAGCAATCTCCACCCCAAAAATTCTCAACACCCTATTATGCCACCCATTAACAAACTCTAGAGAAACCTGAGTGTCAAACCCATGAAGCTTCAACATAAATGGCATAACCCCTCTCTTTTCAAGGATTTACAAGACTAAATAGTTAGCCTTCGTATCCTCACAAGTTACAATGCTCCATCTTGAACCTATCACCCTCGTGATCAACAAAACATAGATGACCGTAAATTTCTTCTTGATATGGAAATAAAAAAAAAAGAAAATGAAGGTTCCAAATATAAAGGAGGAAATAAACACCTTAGAAAGTGTGTAAAATTGACAACCATAGTACCGAGTGTCATCATGGCTACAACCCTTAGATTTTTTCCCTAATCTTTGACACAATTTCCAAGATATACATAACACTCCATAAGTATTTTCACATCAAAGAGGAAATTATGAGGTGATAAGCTATCACCTCTAAGTTCTAACCTGCCATCTAGCATACGAAACATATGGATTTTGATCATTTTTAATAAGAGTTTGAATTTCAATGGGGATTAAGTCATTAGAGTCCCAATGCCTAGGAGAGGAAACTCTCAAATTTGCAAGGAAATTGACTAACCAATTAGCTTCTCTATAAACATGAGAAACATAAAAAATATTTAAAAGAGTTTAATATGGAGATATAATCCATAATAATATGGTAAATCAACCAAGAAGGAGGATTGACCTTTTTAGACAATTAAAAACATTCAAAAATTCACCCTCCAACAAAATTTTTCTAACCCCCTTCTCCTAAGAAAGTTTTAAGCCATGATAGGCTATAATGTCTTAACAATTGCATGATATTAAGGGTATGAGCCTTTTGTTGTTGGCTCTATAGGAAAGAAGCCCATTGTTTCACCAACGCTCCCCTTAACACTAAGGATAAATGTAGCCTCACCTGTTGATGCTTTAGAATACCCCATGAGGTTTGAGCCTTGGTTATTGGCCCTATAGGCAAGAAGCCCCACCACTTTACCAAAGGATCACTCCCTTGTGTATGGTATATGTTTCTATATGTGTGTTTCTTATTTGATAGCTAGATGACTATAAAATCCTTGCAAAGCCTTTGTGAGGTATCCTTTCATCATAATAAAGGAAACATATGACTATTCTCATGGATTACTAAGTATACTTTCACTTAATGTTATATAGCCATTTTAATTTTTTTAATGTATGTGTAGAGCCTAGCTTGCCTATGCATTTTGAAAGGCATAGTATTTTATGGTATCTTGATTAAGGTATCACCTTGGTTTCACTATTACATTTTTTATGAATTCAAATAATTTGTTTCTAAATTGGTAAAGGCACTAATCTTCTAATCGCTCCATCTCCATCATCCCAACAATAAAAAATATATCAACAACAAACATCTTTTCACCTTTCATCTATTCTATAGTGTTCAGGTTTTTGAATATATAACAACATAAGGGTTATTATAAAAAAATTTCTTAAAAATCCCATGTAAAATCATCTATTTTAATAAGGCTCTTAATCTTGAGTTCCCAAACTAGCATATAGGCGCGAAAGTGACAATTGCAATAGGTGTACCATGAAGTGGGTATGGGGTTAAATTTTGCTAGGGTGATTGTTGTGCTTATGTGGTGATATCTATTGCAACACCTTCTCAGAAACCCCTTGGTCTATCAAAGCTAGAAGTGATGGAGGCATTAATGCACATCAACAAGTAACCCTTTTCATTTCCAAACTTAATATATGTTTTGGATGTTCTTTCCATGTTTGACACCCCTGACACATAGAAGACTACAATCTTAGGGATTTGGGACATACAACCAACAAGCCTCTACACTTGTCTTTTCTTATTTTTTAATCAATGGTTAGACTAGGATTATATTTATTTTATTCTTTAAGTTGATCTTAGTAGCCATCTAAATCAAAATTCTTTTGGACAAAACAAAATCCCCTTATTTCAATGGTATTACATTTGTTAACGACAATATGTTGCTTGGTAAAGTAGAGGTGAATATGACAGGAAAGAAATTGGAAGCACCCCTTTCTCATCTCCACAATCTCCAACACCTCCACCTTGTAGGCTGCATGCTTTTAGGCCACATTCCCAATGCTATCCAAAACCTCACCTTCCTCTCCCACCTCCAATTGGGTTTCAACAACTTTGCAAGGTCAATGCCTTTGTGGTTAGGAAACATGACTAGTTTGGTTTCACTTTCATCATCTAGCTATCAATTAAGTGGTTCATTTCCCCTAACTATCTCTCATCTACCTAGTTTAAAAGAGCTCAATTTTGGGGAGAATGAGGTTATTAAGTGGGAAATTCTAAGTCAAATACCATGGAATGGTCTAGCTCAATCGTATTTGGTTCTCTTTTTATATACTAGCATGATAGAAGTATGCCAATCTTGTAATAAAAAAATATTTCTCTCATATTTAATAGATTTGGGAAATATAAAAGATGGGAGAGACTTATACCTTCTTCATTAGAAATATTTCTAATCTAAAACCTTGATCTAGTGAAAAATTTATTGAAAGGAGAGATTCCAACATCAATAAGTCAAATTTCATCTCTAACTAATTTGTATCTATATAAAAATTTGTTGAGTGGAAATATCCCTTTTCAGCTAGGGAAACTGTCATCTTTATAACATCTTTATCTTAATGACACAAACTAAATGGTGGCTTTTTTGCTTAGTCTTTTTCAAAATTTGACTACAATTTCTACACTTGATTTTTCCAACAATGAATTGACTATCATCATTGAACCAAATTGGATACCCACAATTTACTTTGATGAGTTATACTTAGCTTCATGTAGTATTGGTGGTATCCTTCCACCATTCATTTCCACACAATATAGATTAACCACTTTGGATCTCTCCAACAATAGCATGTCTAGAAATACTCTAGATTGGTTAGGGATGCTTCCTAATCTATATTATCTTAACTTGTCACACAATATCTTGCAAGGTCATGTTCCCTCCGACTTTTTAAGGTATTTTTCCCAATTGGACTTACATGGTAATGCATTACAAGGTCCTCTTCCAAATTTTTCAATGTCAACATCCAGTTTGCAATTGTTGGACTAATCTCAAAATGAATTCATAGGGTATATTGTAGTGTATATCAGAAATCTTCTACCAACAATTAGTTTTTTATCATTTTTAGCAAATTATCTAAGTGGTGATATGCCCACTTCGATTGGTCTTCTGCAACAATTGGAGGTTTTGGATCTCTCAAAGAACAAATTATCTGGTAAAATACCATCAATCATAACTAATTGCTCTACTCTAGCTAGATTAAACCTAGCATATAATGGTTTAATAGGAGAGATACCATTTCATATAGGAATGCTAAGCGAACTTAGTTCACTTCATCTCAATGACAATAAGTTGAAGGGAAACTTGCCATCAAGTCTTAAGAACTGTTCTAGCTTGTAGATTTTAAACTTGGCTAATAATATTTTTTCTAGAAACATACCACTTTGGTTGGGCCATTTCTCCAAGTTGATAATACTTGTTTTGAGGTCAAATAAATTTGAAGGACACATTCCACATCAATTAAGCAATTTGTCAAGTCTTCATGTTTTAGATATTTCTCACAATAGTTTGATTGGTGTCATACCACCACAATTGGTAGCATTGATAGGTATGAGAAATTCTACATCGCAAAGCTCACATGACAATGGTGGTAGCTCCTATTATTACAAAGAAGAGATCCAAGTGTTCAAAAAAGGATTAGAAATGGTGTATGTAAGTTCAGTGATGTTACTTATAACTTGCATTGATCTATCTACAAATAATATATCAAGTAACATTCCTCCAGTAATTGGAAACCTTAAAGGTCTTCACACATTGAACTTATCATATAATAGTCTTATAGGAGAGATTCCAAGAAAATTTGGAATGCTTACAGAGTTAGAGTCACTTGATCTTTCAAACAATAAATTGCATGGCAGGATTCCAAATGAGATGCTACAAGTTTTCTCTCTAAGCTTTTTCATTGTATCTAGCAACATGCTTTGTGGAAAAATACCAATAGGAATCCAATTTAATACATTCAATTCTACTTATTTCTCTAAGAACCCCAATCTTTTTGGATTCCCAGTTAATAACAAATCATGTAAATTTGGAGAGAGATCAAATTATAGCATACCAACTTCTCTTCCAAAAAAAGAAGATGATGACTTGGGAGGAGAAATTCCATGGCACTGTTATGTAGAGTGGATGGAAAGTGTTGCTATTGGATTTTGGGGAGTATTTGGAATCTTGGCTGTAAAAAGGCAATGGAGGAGAAGATTCATTGAAGTTTTAGATGAGATGGTGATTAATTTATTGAGTGGATTGATAAGTAGGTAATAATTGTAGAAAAGTGTAAATTATTATTGTCAAATACTTCTCATGATAATGGTATTGCCTTGTAATTCCATTATACCTAGACAAATATGTTTTCTTACTTTCAAGCTTATGAAGAAAATATTAAAAGATTTGAATTCTTGCACAAGATTAAATATATCTTAAGTTGTTTCACTAATTTTATTTTAATATTCACAAATAATGTATTGATAAACTACAAGAATATATTTTTATGCTTGAAATATTACTTTTAAATTAAAATTTTAAGATGTATAACTACTTGTATATGTTTACATAGAACTATAAATATTCAATTTTAATGTTCTTTATTAATAGACTTGGGATTGTAAAAGTATTTTGACTTTTATTTAACCTTAAATAATAATAACCCAATAATTGAAATGCAAGTTCATTTAAATAAGTACATTGTCGTATAGGATATTAGAAGCCTATTTTGTAGATATTTAGGGGCATATGTGCTGAGGTGATTGAACACCTTAAAATGTTAAAGAATATGTTGTATTTGTCTCAAAGTTAAGCTTAAACAAATAAGTTGTCTATATGTAGATCAATGATACAAACATTATTATGAGAGCCAACACAATGCTAGATGATGAATACTAGACATTTGAGAAATTTTAACATTCAATCCTACCACAACATAAGTTTCTAATTTATATTATAGAACTTAAAATATATTTTGGGACAATGCAAGTATATTATAAAAAATGTATATATTTGTAAAATTTAGTATAAATTTATAATGTGATATTTATTTTTTCAAAAATTGATATATGTTAGTCATGAATATTTATTTATATTTTGTGATTTTTTTTGTTTTTATTAGGTTTTTGGATTATATTAAAATTAGGTTTGGTAATCTCAAATCTATCGTTTCTATGTAAATCATAAGTTAGAAGGTATTTATAGACTTTGCGATGTCACTTTTGATGTTGCATTTTTTTTAATTAGATTTTGATTAATGAAAATGGTATAATTGTTATTATTTATAATTTTATATATGCATTATTAGAATTCTTAATAGACATACATATTGAAAAATGTCCATAAATTACAAAATACTCAACCATTTTCAAATCTAAAAGATGTTTCACACATCTAGGCTTAATTGACTATATAATTAAAAATTTGATTTTTGTTTTACCAAATTAAATTGGTTAAAATATGTTTGTTAATATTTTGAAAAAAAATTAGTGAAAAAATTATAAATAATTATTTATTTACAAAATAGAATCATAAAAATATTTGGCACATCTACTCATATTTTCTTAGTGTATATTAAAAACTTCAAGAAAAAATATTTTCTTTTGTTTAGACATAAGAATGAAATTGTACTTACATTATATTTTATTGAAATATCTAATTTTCATCAAATTATGCTTTTAAAAAAAGTAATCCATAAATTACATTTAATTTGCCACAATTTTTATTACATTTTTTCCAAATTATGTAAATAATCCATTCAATTTTTATTTGAAGTTGTTTAAGTCCATATTTAGTATTTTTATTGTCACTTAGGACTATTGTTTGACCCATCATGATCTCATGCTCACCTACATATCAAGTTTCCTTAATTCCTTGTTCACATAACCTCATATAATATTATAGAGCCTTGATTGAATATTATATATATGCCTAATTATTGTAATTGTCATGCATCTTACTCTAGTGAAGCAACCTCACTACAAGAATAGTAGCTGAAGTATGAAGAGGATGAGTGCCAAATTCAACAAAAATTAATTGTATGTGGAACTAACTACTTTGCTTATAAATGTTTGGATAGTATGAAAATTGGAATATTATCAACCTAATCTCAAGTGAATCCTAGGTTACCAACTCTCACAACCATATAGAATTGCTTGTGACACTAAAACTTCCAAGAAGATAGGTAGTTTTTTTGTAATTGTAAAAATAAATTTAGAAAAAATATATTTTTATTGTATTAAACATAATAAAACCTTCCACAATCTCTTTTCTACAACATAGATAATCTTTAAGGGAGTTTTTCTTGAAAGACATAGTAAGGTAAGCATAATAGAAAAATATTTCCACTTGTGCAACTTGCCCAATTTTCCTTTGAAAATTGGGGCCACGCTTTCCTCTACCTCTATGATTGCAACATTTATAATCCTTTGAGCACATTCTTCTATTTTATTCCAAGTTTAAGTTCACAAGTCTTGTAAATATTCAATCCAATACATACTCCTAGACTCATGAAATTTCCTACTTTATCCGGGTTGTTTATTTTCAAGTTTCTGCTTTATTTTATCATGACCTCATATTTTCTTCCATTCTATTTTAATGTCTTTTCATTTTCTTGAGGGATTAATCCTTTTCATGAATGAATTAAAATTGAATTGTGATTATATTAAACTATTTGTCTCTCAACTTCTCACATCAATATTTTACTCTATTCTAAATATGTAGATGTATTGAACCTTATTCAAATTCTATTTTATCACTATTTTCATATCTATATCCTCAAGCCCAAGCATTTAAATCATATCAAGTAGTGATTTTAAATTCATGTTTTGGTTTGAGTTCATAACTATGTACCACACGTCATTCATGAATTATATCCATGTAGCACATCTAGAGCATATGAAATTCCTCTCTAGACTTCAAAATTTTAATCAACCAAAATGCACTTTCTCTCTTACATCTATAAATATACATTTTTTACACCCAATAAAATCTAGATACAAGTTCCTATTGAAAAACATTTAATTGTTGAGTTCATCTCCACTCCAAATTTTGAAACCTTTCATTGCTTCCACGTGTCTATCTTGACATTGAGTTGTTAGAATATGTTTTTATTTCCCAAAAATGTTAATTCTAGTGAGCCATAGTTCACTTGACATCTATTATCTAGATTCTAGATATATTTCACCTCAAACATCCTATAAATGCATCCAAGTGAGTAATCTATTACTTGATTTAACTTATCAAGTCCATAGCCTCTTAAGTCTACCACATGGAACTATTCATTTGTCTCACATATCACTCATGGATCTTGTTTATGTGTTTATTATAGAGTATATGTGATTCATTCTAAAACTTCAAATATTCAATGACTCTAGGCTTATTCAGAATTATTTCAAATATGAGGCATTTTTAGGCTTAGCTGTGCGATTAAACTCTAAACATAAGCTAAAATTAGGTCCATGTAAGTATGACTTTTTTATCAAAATTATGCATGAATTTTGGGACACCGCATTTATCTTTCTTATCACCACATGTATGTCCCTTTCTACCATGTCAAATTCTCATTTACTTGCCACAAGTCAATTTAAAAATTCTTTTATCCATGAACTAGATTTAAATGCAAATCTCTCATTTGAGTGTGAATATATTTGAGTTCTAAGAGGCTTTCAAACCCATTTTTGTAGCTCAATTATCATTCACCTCTAAGCTCAAGTTTGGCACAACTTGGTCTTGATTCAACAACCATGTGTGTACCTTCCTTTTCATCATATACACTTTACTTAGTGTCATCTATATATCATGTATCTTTCCTATGATATCATGTTAGGACATCCAAGGATTCCATGTGGATTCCCATAATCAAATTTTTTGGCTTGTCTAGAATGCATTAAATATTATGACATGGGAAAGTATTTTGATCCTACTAACAATGTCAATTTAGCACAAGTATGACCTAATAGCAATAATAAAACCAATGTCCATCCTTCATCTATTATTACAACTACAAACTTGTCACAAGGATTGCTAAGGGTGATCTCACCTATCACAACACTATTGTGATCCATATTTATGTGTAATTCCTTTTAGATCCACATAGAAGACATAGACAAGATATTTAAGCATAATTTAAAGGATAATTTGAAGGGGATTAATTTTAAAGTGAAAAATAAAATTAATTGTACTTTTTTTTTAACTATGTAAGGCATCTTTGGAGCAATGACTTGGATTCTTCTAATCTAATGAGGCAAATGCAAAATTAGGTAGTCAAATATTTAGTGAAGTGTGATATCATAATCTTGAAGATTTATAAATTGTGAATGAGGGTGATCCCACAATACTGGTTTACAATTACGTTGAGGACGGAAAATTTCAAAAATGCTCCCATGAAAAGAAAAAAATTGGGTTTTAGGGGTTCGCAAGAACTAGGGTGTTCGTATGGACCCAAAAAGGGGTTTGTATGGACCCTAGTTCAAGCAAACCCTATTTAATGATGGGACCCACTTTTTGACAATTTTTTAAAATGAAGACAATGGAAAATTCAAAAAAGGGGGGGTTCGCTCGAACTAGGGTCCATTAAACCAGGGTCCATACAAACCCCCATTCAAGTGAACCCCCAAGGGGGTTTCACTCAACTGTGGTCCATACTGAAGCCTCTCCCTTCTCCCTCTCTTCTACCAAATTTCTATAAAAAATTTCCTTTTGATGCTCGGGCTGAGGATGAAAATGGAGGAAACTTCACAGACCTAGCTAGATGATGGTAGTCCTTGGAACAAGCTATCCATCAAATATAATTTAAATATATTTTAGTTTTATTATGTATTTTTTTTATAGTTTAATTAAACATAGGTTTTTCTACCTGCAAAATCAAGATCTTTGTTCTCAGCATACATGTGGAAAAAAATAGTAGATTATCAAAACAAATTTGAAAAAATATCAAAAGCACTAGATACTCAATGTCCCTGATCCAACAATTTTTTTTTGAATGTTGATACATACAAAAAAAGTTATGTAAGCTAGTAAATCATGTCTAAATTGTAATTGGTTTGAATTTGAAACTTAATTAAGAAAAAAATATTCAATGAAATCGTAGTTTTGAATCTAAATTAAAAAAAGTAGGAATACTCTTATCCTTCATAGAAAAAAATTTATGTGTTAGCTAATAACGCCACTCTTTAAAATGGTGTTTACTATTAAAAACTAGTTTTCGAAGGAGATGGAAAAAGAAATGCAATATGATTCCAAAAAAAAAAATTAAATATATATTTAGAATCTACAAACAAAAAGTCACAAATCACTAGTTTGCATCATCTTCAAATTCCTCACCTGGCTTAGCCTTTTAGGTGTCTCGAAGTGAAGATTTAGTTAAAAAAAGTTCGGGCCTGCCAATGTCCAAATTGGCCAAAAATTGTAAACCAATATTGTGGGATCACCCAGTGGGAGATAACATCTATTTTGAGTTCAATCCAAGGTTCATTCTAGAATAATATTTTGTGTAAAATAAAGAATATTTTCAAGTTGGTCAAAGATCAAATCTCTGAAAATTTTAAAATATTTAATAGAAAATATTAAAAATTTATTTTATTATCTAGCCCTAATGAGAGATTCTTGGAAAGGTAATATAAGAGAGATATGTATATGAGTTTGAAGGGTACTTTTATAGGGATAACTTTTTTTGGGTATAGAAATAAGGATTGAGTTATAAGAGATGAGTACTTGGGTTTCTCTTGAGAAAGGAACTTATTGGGGAATCCAATTTTATTTTTTATTTGAATATGATACTTGCAATACTTATAAATTTATTTCCATAAACACCATTTTATAATCTGAATATACATTTATTCATGTTTTTATTGGTAATCATCTATGCATGTAAATTGATGGTTGTCTACTTTGTTGTTCTCATGAATGGGTAGGATTATGAGTCTAATTTATTCCCTTATATGATTTCACCATTCATTCAATATGTAGAGCATAGAATAATGACTATAGGAATGGTTATCTTTGTATTTATAGAGTAAATTTATCATATTCATAGTTGTTGTGTAGATCTAACAAGTCAGTTAGTTGGTCATATTATTTCATTCCTCTCTCCTAGATTATTTCATTTCCTTAGCCTTTTTGGTACCTCATTTTTATGTTTCTCATCTTTATTTTATTTTTCTCCATAGTTGTGTATTTGACCCTATCCACCTTTTTTTAATAACTAATCTAAAAAATCTCCAATTGGCTCCTTTATGCTAAGAAATTGTATAAGGGTATTCATTTAAAGTGTGTTCAATAAATATCCTTAGTAAAATAATTTAAAGGGTACTTTTATGGTTAATGCCTTGTAATTTGGCCTTTCTTCAAGTGACTTTGTAAATTTTAGAGATTCAAAGTTTCTCATACTGACATGCCTTAGACCTATCATCCCTAGCATGCCTTTCCATCCAAGTCCAATTTTCCCCTAAAAACTCCTTTTCTTTGAATTTTAGGATTCTAGGTTTAGTCATCCATGCATCCTTTCCTCAACTTCCAAATTTTCTCCCCAAAATTTCAATTTTCAAATTTTAGATTTTTAAAGTTTCTCATATTGGAATAGTTGTTGAACCAATTTTCCCTGACATGCCTTTCCCTCCAAGTCTGATTTCTCCTCTAACCCCCATTTCCTTGAATTCAAGGATATTGGGTTCCTCAACTATTAACTTTTCTCCCTGAAATTCTACTTTTCTAATTTTGAAGTCTTAAATTTTCTCATACTAGCATGCCTAATGAACTTGTCATTCTTGGAATGCCTTTCCCTCCAAGTTTGATCTTCTCCTTTAAGAACCTTTTCATTTAATTTTTGGATTTTAGGTTTGGTCATCCATGCTGCATCCTTTCCTTAATTTCCAACTTTTCTCCCCAAAATTCCACTTTACAAATTTTAGAGTTTCAGAGTCTCATATTGCCATACATGCCATCCCTATCATCCCTAGCATGCTTCCCTCCAATTCTAACTTTTACCTTTAAGCACCTTTTCCTTTAATTTTGAGATTCTAGGTTTGGTCATCCATGCATCCTTTCCTCAATTTCCAAATTTTCTCCTCAAAATTTGACTTTGTAAATTTTAGATTTTTAAAGTTTCTCATACTGGCATTCCTGTTGGACTTTTAGGGTTTTTTCCTCTTCCCCTTTTGGTATTCAAAGTCTCAAAACTTTTTCATTTTAACAGAAATCCTTACTAGCCTTGTTATAAAACCCAAGACACCATTAATGGCCTCAAAATGAATATTATTTGGCATATGAGGACTCTTAGATGCCTCTTTCTCCCTATGGACCCATCTAAGGCATGAAGGGTATACAAAATCACATGATTGATGATTTAGAGTGAATGGTTTTAAGTATATATATCCATATGAAGTTGATCCAAGAAGACATCGAGACATGTATATTTACAAACAAACATGGTTCTTTCCCCAAGATCTCTAGATGGTGTTAAAAGATATATTGTTTAGATTGAGTAAGGAGAGGAGTAAAAAATAGTAGTTGCAAAACTAGTAGAACAATTATATTCACACAAATCCATAGGGTGTCAATTTCTAGTTCTAGGTAAAGCTATTTTGTTATTATAATGATCTGGGTTCATACCAAATTGTAATGAATATTTGTAACCTTTGTAGATTAGTTGAGTGTTCCCTTGTATATGGTATATGTTTTTAGATGTGTTTTGTTTAGTTGATTAGCTAGATGACTATAAAATTCTTGCAAAGCCTTTGTGAGGTATCGTTTTACCATAATAAAGGAAATGTATGAGTATGGTCATGGATTACTAAGGAACTACCTAATATTATTAGATTAGTTGAAAAATGGATGTTTTGTGGTTTAAGACATAGAACATTACTTTTCTCCAACTAACATTCATGGATGCTCTAGATATCTAATCCCAACAGTGGAATAGAGGCAAGATATTTGCTAGAAGGGTATCCTAGGGTATGATTTTAGATTACAAGAGGGGTTCACCACCAAGCTAGGGATTGGAAAAGACATTGAAATGCAA
>VDFB02249276.1:44767-58029 GCA_007258455.2 Sequoia sempervirens
AGGAGGATTCATTTCCAGGCGTTACCAAGGATACCAGCAAAGTTGATGTAACGGCCATAGTGGAAGAAGATGCCACAGTTTTTGAAAAAACTGCTTTAATTGGTAGATTTTTGGGGAAAAGATTTTCACGAAAAGAAATTGGTGTCTGGGTGTCCGAAGTGTGGCATGGAGAGAAATTGGTAAATTTCTTGCCAAGGGGTTTTTTTATAGTGGTAATGAATAGCGAGGAAGAAAGAGAGAGGGTGCTGGAGAACGACAAATGGAAGAATGGGGAATCCTTTCTCTATCTTCAAAGATGGGTGAGGAATTTCAATCCTCTAACCTGTAATCCGAGGAATGGACCAACATGGGTCCGTTTATATAACTTACCTTTTGAGTATTGGTCTGGCCGTTGCCTAACAAAAATAGGCGATTCAATGGGGCTGGCGATCGATGTAGACCTGAGAAACAACGATTCATTAATCTATGCCCGTATTCAAATCCTTGCAATAAATGAAATTCCAAGCGAGATATCCCTGACTTCGAGTTCAGGAGAATGGCGGCAATTAATTGAAATTGAGGATCCAAAATTGTTTTGTTTTAAATGCAAAAGACGTAATCATAAAGAAGAGGATTGTAGAAGCAAAAACAAAACTTTCAAAAAAGTTTGGAAAGCAAAAAATGAAACAAAGAAGGCTCCCGGGAAAGTGGTGGTTAATAACGGTCAGGAAGGAAAGTCATGGGCCATCGTCCTGGCGGATCCGCCAAGAACAATACCCTGTGATGCCCAATCAGAAATGGAGGAAGGGGAACTCATGATCCTCCAAGAGGATTCAGTGGCCATCCTAAAGAATGAGGAAAATTTTGTTTCGGATGGAGTAGAAGCTGAGGAACCAGAGAACGGTCTGGAGACAAAAGAGACTATTGATATTGTTGAACCAAGATTCATCTCTCAAACGGCAATGGCTGTTTCTGTTTCTCGTGTCGGAAGGAAATCCAACAAACAAAAACGTGAGGAAGAAGCCCAGAAAGGAGATCAAGCTTCAATCAGAGGCTATATGACTAGGTCCAAGGGAGGCTGCCCCTCCCTTGGAGGAAGATGAGAGTCATCACGTGGAACGTTAGGGGCTTAAATGCCCCTAACAGGAGGTGACTGGTAAAACGCCAGTTGGAATGCTTGAACCCAGACGTAGTATTACTACAAGAAACAAAACTGTGTGAACCAGAAACTATTTCCTTCTCAACTTATTGCAAGAAATGGAAAAGTGAATTTGCCAACTCTGTGGGCTCGGCGGGTGGTCTAGGTATCCTGTGGCTTGATTCCAAATGTGAGTTGTCACAAATAGTAAAGCACAGTTCGTGGATGCGAGCAGAGGTAAAGATTTTAAATTCTAATTTATCCTTTCATATTTTCAATATTTATGGCCCTACGAAGTCAAAAGAGAAGAAATTGTTATGGGAGGCCTTATCAGCAGAGTTACATCATTTAAGAATAGTTTTGGGCGGGGATTTCAATTCAATTTTGGATCTGTCAGAGAAAATGGGGGGTGTGCAGAAAGTTAGTCAGGCTCAGAAAGATTTTTGTAATTTTGTAGGGGCAAATAATTTATTTGATGTTAAAACTGTCAATGGCATTTTCACTTGGAACAATAGGAGGAAAAACTTTACTAATATTGCAAAGAGGCTAGATAGGTTTCTCGTGTCTGATGTGTGGCTGCAGGATGAAATTCCACCAAAAGCTTTTGTGAGGGCATCTCCAATTTCTGATCATTTCCCAGTGGAATTGAACATCACAACAATTTCGAGACCGATAGTTGGCCAATTCCGCTTTGAAAAGATGTGGCTTAGGGATGGAAATCTAATTGATCTCATGAGGGTGTGGTGGTCAGAACCGCTTGGCATAAAAGGGTCGAAGATGTTCCTGTTTTTCCAAAAACTGTCCCGGATGAAGGAGAAGCTCAAGGAGTGGAATAGAACTACTTTCAAGTACATTTTCGAAGAAAAGTTTTGGCTAGAGAAGGAGCTTGAGACACTGAGCGAAAAAATAATAACTCAAGGAATGACAAATGTGGAATTTGAAAAGGAAAAAGAATTGGTTTCTGAATATAATGAAATCCTACTCAGGGAAGAAACATACTGGAAAATGAAATCGAGGGAGTTGTGGCTGCAGGAGGGGGACTTGAATACGAAGTATTTTCACAACTCAACCAAAGGTAAAAGAAGCTGGAATCGTATCATGCAGATCAAAGATGAACAAGGCCAATTTCTGTATGAGGAAAGAGACATTCAAAAGGCTAGGGTAAATTTTTTTGAGAACCTCTTGGGAAACAGCAGCGTAGCAGAGGATTTGGAGTGTAGCTTGGTGGAAAGCCTCCAACCGATTGTCAATCCTGAGATGAATCATAAATTGGAAGATTTTGTTTCCTTTGAGGAAGTGAAAAAGGCCACTTTCCAAATGCAACCGAAAAAATTGCCTGGTCCGGACGGTTTTAATGCCTTATTCTATCAAGTAAGTTGGGATTTCTTGGGCAAGGATTTGCATGAAGCCGTGGAGGAATCCAGAAAAAAGTCAACAATACTCAAGGATTTGAACAACACCAATCTTGTTTTAATTCCAAAGAAAGATAACTGTGACTCCTTTGCGGATTATCGCCCCATCTCTTTATGCAACACGGTGTATAAGATAATTACTAAGGTAATGGCAAATAGATTGAAGCCTCTTTTGTCTGATATAATATCTAAGGAGCAATCGGGTTTCATTCCAGGAAGAAATATTCTGGATGGTGTTATAGTGACTCATGAGATTATCCATACTTTAAAAAGATCAAACAAAAGCGGTATGGTCATAAAATTGGATTTAAATAAGGCCTATGACAAAGTTAGATGGCGGTTCTTAATGAAGGCGATGAAGAAAATGGGGTTTGGCGAGAGGTGGCTAAAATGGGTCTTTTCCTGTATATCGTCTCCAAGATATTCAGTTTTAATTAACGGGAACCCATGCAGTTTTTTCAACGGTGTTAGGGGGATTAGTCAGGGGGATCCTATTTCCCCCTTCCTTTTTGTGTTAATGACGGAGGCATTAAGTTGTCATATTACCAGACTTTGCAGCTTGGATCAATGGCATGGTATTAATATAACTCACCAAATCCTAACAATATCGCATCAATTACTTGCAAATGATACTTTGATATTTGGGGTTGGCATAGTTGATCAAGCAGAGGCTTTAAAGGAGCTTATTGAAAGGCTTAAAACATAGGCCAATTGGTGAATAAAGTGAAGTCCCATATCCTTTTCTTCAACATTGGAAAAAGAACGAAATAGAAGATCTCCTCTAAGCTTGACTTCAATGTAGCGAGCCTCCCCACAAAGCATTTAGGGATTCCCTTATTCCATGGACAAGTAAAATCTTTGCTATGAGAGGAAATGTTGGGTAAGTGCAAATCCAAAACTAGTTGTTGGCAGGGAAGATGGTTGATGCTAGTTGGTAGAGTAACCTTCATCAAAGCAGTTATTAGTGCCATTCCAATCTTCATGCTTTCTTGTTTAAGCATGCCAAAAAAAGTGGTGGGGAAAATGAGTGCCATCGAATGCAATCTGCTTTGGGATGGCGTGTAGGAGCAAAAACGGATCCCCTGCTAAGTTGGGAGATGGTGATCAAATCCAAGTCAGCGGGTGGGGTTGGAGTGAAGGACCTCACCACACAAAATGTTGCTCTTGGTGCGAAACTAGTGTGGAGGTTGCATAGGAATCTGAATGATCTATGGTCTAGGATCCTCAAAGTGAAGTACTTAGATTCGCAAGAAGAAAACAAGATTCTAACTATTGCCAATCTATAAAGGGGGTCATAAATCTAGAATTTTATACTGGCTTGCATACCTCTTATCATAGACCACCTTACATGGCAAGTTAGAGACGGTAGAGGTGCTTCTTTCTAGCTTGACTCATGGAATGAGTATGAACCACTTGCATCGCTCCCAAACATGGAAGTGGCAATTCAAAAAGCCATGACCCAATATGGTGTTTGCATCAAAAATTATGTCAATTTCTGGAAAGCTAAAGGGCAGATTGAATTTTCTTGGAAGGATCTAACATGTCTAAATGAAGGACAGAAAAATTTGGTGAATGAGACCTTGAGCAAGAGAAGCATATATTTCTCGAAGGGGAAGGACTTGATCATTTGGTGCACCTCTAGTACTGGTGAATGCTTAGTTAAGCTAGGTTATGAGGTTTTGCATAAAGAAAGATCTCCAAATGGATGGCCAGCGAAGCTCTGTTGGGGCCCCTTTGTTCTTCCCAAAGTGGGTGCCTTTTCCTGGACTGCCCTCCACTCAAGGATCTTAACTGGAGATAGGTTACAATGTATTAGCATTTTAGGCCCACATAGATGTGTCCTTTGCTGGAAGTGTGAGGCATCTACAGACCACCTTTTGCTACAATGTGAAGTAGCCCAGGTATGTTGGAGTTTCTTCTATGCCAAACTTAACTGGCAAGCTCTCTTACCAAACAAGCTTTTTGATCTATTCCAAGCATGGCTTGTTTTGGGACAAGGCTTAGCTATGGCAAGGCTATGGCTGGAAACAACGACAATGATAATTTGGTAGTTGTGGAAAGAACGTAATGCAAGAATCTTCCAGAATGCAGTGTCTAGGATTGACAACTTACTGGTGAAAATGGAAAGGGGGGTCAGTGAACACTTCAATGGGACTGCAAAACTTTGGAAGTACAATTTTTTTTTGGTGTGGGACCGGTTGATGTTAAAAATTTGGCCATTAATTGAGTCACCAAAAGGGTATCAATTAGTATCCAAAAAGGGGAGGGGAAGACCAAAGTGGTTGCTCCCCTAGGGGAGACTTAAAGTGAACTTTGACGATGCCTCAAAAGGAAACCCAGGGCCTTCTAGGGTAGGCTTTATCATTAGAAATGAATCCGGAAAGGGGGTCTGGGCAGCTTCGAAAAGGCACCTGTCAGGTACGAACAATGAAGCAGAATGCATTGCATTATATGAAGGTGTCAAATTCTGTGTAGATAATAATTGGCATCATGTGGATTTTGAAGGGGATTCCTTAAGTGTAATCAAAGCAGTGTCATCCAAAAGTGTGCCAAGTTGGAAACTAAAGTATTGGATTGGCAGAATCAATGCTCTCCTGGAATAGATTGACAGTTTCAAAATTTCTCATATTTTCAAGGAGGCGAATGCGGCTGCAAATTGCTTATCAAAATTTGGAATAAAGCAAAAACCAGAAATGATTTCTCAAATGTCCCTTCTTCTTGGGAAGGCCTATCACAAATATTGGAAGTAGATATGAATGTGTTGTTGGCTGGCCAATCGGCTTGCCTCAAGGGCGCGTAGAGTTTTTGTCTCCTAAGCAGTTTCTCCCTTGTATTTGGCTTGCTCCTTGACAGATTTCCCAGTATATTCAATGATGGTAATTGGTTTTCCTCTATTGCTTTGGAGGGTATCGTTGATTTGTGTGTTTTTCTGCGGGGCAGTTTTCCCATCAAGCAGAGGTGGAGAGTAATTGTCTGTATGCAGGGGTTATGGATTTTTAGGTTGGGACAGGCCTGTTCATTGTACTTGAGCAATCTCAATGAGTGTTTTCTCCTACACCATGTAAATCTTTTCAGAGTTGCAATGGATGAGTGTTGTCCTCTTTATTGTCTAAAAATAAAATGGAAGCACTAGATATCATAGTTACAAAACTAAATTAAAAAAAAGATTTATCATGCAATTGGAAAAATTTATGTGTTATACGGTGAGCATCACTCCTTCAAAATGGTGTTTATTGAAAAATAACTAGTTTTTGAAGGAGATGGAGAAAGAAGTGCAATCTGATTCCAAAATTTTTGAAAAAAATATATTTAGAATCTACAGAAAAAATGTCACAAATCACTAGTTGCATCATCTTCAAATTCCTCATGGTTTAGCCACTATAAGTACCCAAAAGTGAAGATTTAGTTAGAAAAAGTTAGTTCAGTGTCCAGTTTGGCCAAGAATTGTAAACAAGTATTGTGGGATCCCCCAAATGCACAACAAATAGTATGGATCTTACCTCCACACTTATGGTATTTACAACAAACCCTTTCAACCTCCAATTTTTTGAATGCAAATGAGCTTGGATGTTTTCCATACAAATTAAGCCCTCATTTTAATTGAAGCATATCAACTTGAAGTCTCTGTCACCACTTTGGGTAATGACAAGTTGCTAGTAAAGTGATTATCATGAGGATATCAAAGTTGGAAAATACAAACTAGATCGAGTTTTGATTATTAATGTGGAATTACACTATAGAAAAACATACATATAATTTCTTAACAAGGAAGAAAAATCGTTCACCTAACAACAATCTCTGGTGATATGCCTCAACTAAACTAGTCAAAAAGCACGTTGAACAATTAAAGATTGAACAACCTGAGCTTTTAAAAAACATGATAAGAAAAATGAAAAAATACTTTTGCAAAATACTCAAAATCTAAAAATAAATTTTAAACATCTTAATATTTATCCATCACAATCCATTTCATTAATCAAAACACTTCATAGTGTTTACAACTTACAAAAGAAGCACCTATCTCTGTAAATGGTTATTAAAAAAAGAATAAAAATCTATGATAATGTAGTTAAAGGAAGTTTGGTTTCTAAGCCTTGAGAAGTGCATATATTCAAAGCCATGGTGACACCATAGAGTGCTACTTCCACAAATTAATTTCAGCCTTTGGCTTTTGATCTAAACTCATTTAACTCTATAAATAACTAATAAATTAATGATGTCTCTAGATCTAGAGTGAAAAAATATAAGGTAGCCTAGAAAATCTACTACAATTTTTTCCAAGGGATGGAATGAAAAAATAAAAAGGTAAGAGAACTCTAACTTTCATATTAAATGCAACATGGTCTAGTAATATCTTTTATTTTCTTCAAATTTTCACTTTTCTTGAATAAAAAATATTTTTGGTGCTATTAAACTTGATTTGAGTGGTTACAAGATCTATTAGGTTGATTTTGGTATTTTGGGTCATCTTTTCTCTACAATAGTGGCATGTAAATCTATGCACGATGAACGGTTTCTGTTAGGAGAAACCCAATACAAATGTTATGACATCAACCCTAGTCAAAAAGTGGTTTTCTAGGCAGATAGGGAGGTAGGTGAAGTAAGACAAAAAAAACCATAGAGAGTTTTATAATTGGTAGGGTTAAGCATTAGACATACCATATGATAGGTACCCAAGGAAAGGAAATTCTAAAGGACCAACACTGATAAATCATAATCTTAGTGTAAATGGTTAGGGTGTTAGGATTAGCATGGATAAAAAGAGAGAGTACTCAGGAGGGAAAGTTTCGCAAACTAATAGGTATAAAAGAACATAAACTTTTAGAGGATTGCATGATAGGAGAAGGAAGTTAAAAAGTATAATGAAAACAAAGGAACGTTGCACCTTTCAGCTTCAAAGAAAAAGTATTTAGGGAAGGGGAAGTTTTACATCCTAATAAGGAAAAAATGGAAGAGGAGGTGGGAGAAAAGGTATGCTTGGCAAGGAAACTTTGACAACTCCAAAAATTTGTACAAACTTAGAAATTTTAACCTATAACCTAAATACTTAGACATCATTTGGGATTTTAGCAATTACAAGACAATATAGGCTTGTGGGTAATGATAGAAGATATAGTTAGGTAATTTTTATAATTGATAATCCACACTAATATTTTTTAGGTCAATTATTAATGGTGGGCCAAATAGGATCAAGACACAAAAAATAGAATGAGGGTGATCCCACAATAGTGTGTCCCACTTTTTAGCCAAAGTAAGACATTGAAATAAAAAAATTCACCAATTTTTTTACTTTTGATGCCGATAATAACCAAACCATTAAGAATTTGAAGATGACATAAACAAGTGATTTTTGAGATTTTTTTGTAAATTATAATTATATTTTTTAAAAATTTAAAGAAATAATTTGTGAGTGTTTTATGTAACTTTTAATAAATTATTTTTTAAAGTTAACAATATTTTCAAAAATTGGTGTTTCTTTGGTTAAGCATAACTTTATTTGTAGAAATTATAAAAATGATGAACTTTTAAATATAGATTCATAACACTGATATTTAGTGCACATATATGTTTTCATAATTTTATGTTGCATAATTTTTTTATAACTTTTTGAAGTGAAATTAACTATAATCCAAATAGAGGTTACTTTAGTTTTACATTTATCTAAATTAACTTTAAAAAAAAAAAAAAAAACATCAATACTTAATGCATAGATATTTTTCAGGAAAAAATAATCTATTTTACTATTTTTCCATTTAAATTGCGTAGTAGAAACCTTACAATTACTAAAAACTTAACTTCACAAAAAAAATATAAAATTAATCAAATTAAATATATTCAATATTATACCTCAAATTAGAAAACTTACTTTGAGTGCTATGAACGTACCAAATATCTTTTCTAGTTGATTACATTTGAAGGTGAAAATTTTGAGTGAATACCATAGATAAAAGGGAGGAGGCCATCTAAGGGCCTTTGTTTGAAGATATTCCATTTTTCAAAAATAAAAATAAAATTTGAACCAACAAAGGTTTTTTACATTTTACACCTTTGAATGAAGGTTTTTTGAGTCACCTTTGAACAAAGGTGTTTTGAAAAAAATTTCCACTTTCAAGTTGAAAAACTAATGACACGGGTTTGAGACTCACTATTGTGGGTTTATCAAAGAAATTAAATAAAAATTGACATTAAAGGATTGAGTTGCAACTTGTAATAAGGAAAATACAATTACAAACAATCTCTAAAATGAAATAAAGTGTTGCAGCTCTTACCAAATTATCAGTACATTCATACATTAAATGTGACAAGAGAAAACCCTAAGCCTAGAATTTTGTTATTATTCATGACTTGGAGTTTTCTTGAAGATAGAACAAATGAACAAGGATACATAAAGTTAAAATATTTTACTACAAATATGCTACCTCTTCTGAAGTACAGTAGAGCTGTAATATTATGCAATTGGATGTACTTTGGGATTTTGAATCCTATAAGTATTTTTATTTTGATCATTGAATCTTTGTTGACTAAGAACTATATTTCATTAATTTGGTGTGGCAAGTTTAAATTCAATGAAATCTAATTAAAATAATTGACCTAGATATGGCGTAGAGATAATATGTATTGGAAATTAAATCACCACATTCATGGAAAATGGTTTTCATCATCACCATTGGTTTAACTTGGATCCATACTCTTGGGATGAATAAATATTTTCTAGGCGTGGAAAAAGACTAATCAAAGTAGTTGTAAGAGTTAAATAGGGATTGGCTTTTAAGAAGATCTGAAGTAGTGAACAATCAAGGCACCATCTAGAAGAAATGTAGAAGTTCAATAATAGATTAGATATGAGAGAAGCGATGCGTTTCATTATAGAATAGCATTTAAACTAAAGTTTATTAGTACCCAGAAATCTTCCAAAATATGTGAAAGAAGGAATGTCATTGTTTTAGAGCCACACAAACTCTATTGACATTTTAAAGAAGTTTGAAAACTATTAAAATATTGATTTTGAACATCCAAAAAATACATGGGGTTTTATTGATTTTTTGGGCACCCCTGAAACTCATGGTGCTTTGGAAAGTTTCAAAACCTTTGAAATTTTTGATATAGATGAGAGAATGATTACATGTCGATATTACAACTATAGTGGAGTGTCAGAAGTGATCTGAACGAAATTTGAGAATTTAAACTGATGTAGGATGCAAGAATGGGAGATGTGGGTTTTGATATAGGATGAACATGGGAAGTGGGTGTGGAAATAGAAATGGATATCCTGAATTCCATTGAAAATCTATAGAAGGTGAGATAAACAAAGGAAGCAATGTGAATAATTGAAGGAAAAATTTATGTGAATGGACGTTAAGATAAGATGTCCAAGTGGACAGTTGGATGTCCAAAAGTAAGATTGAAAATTGCACAAAAGAAATGAATGGAAAATGTATCAAAAGTTTATGTGGGAATTTGATGCAAAAGTGGACTAGACATTTGATTGAAGTCCAAATGTCTAATAAAAGTCTAAGCTATGCAATTTGTTTATAGTAATCTAATTCTATGTATTTTCATTCCTAAATCCTAAACTAAAGGATACTATCGTATTTCTTCTCTCCTTCTAAGATACCTAAGGAGTGACCCATTAAACAAGGCGTTGGGGTTTGTTATTTGGCATGGGAACCCCAACCTTCCTCTAATTCTTATTGATTTCTTTAGTCACACAATTGAGGTTATGGTGTAGTTAGTCTTCCATTTGTGTCACTATGCTTAGTGAATTGGTAAGCATGTAGGCATGTATTTGTGCTATGTCATGGCTTGTAGATGTAGAGGTACAACGTGACAAGCTTGGTGTCACATTTGCATAACAAAATAAGTTTTTCATCTAAATTTTGTTCATTGATATGTTAGATGAAATCTTGAGACATTACAACTTACTTGAGATGGTCCTTCCTAGAACTATATATATATACACCAAGTAAATATCAATGATTAATTTTTATATAAGAAAAAAAAAATATCATTATAATAAAATTATGTCACTTGAACTATTTTATTATAATATGACTTCAATCAAAATCCATACTGCAACAGTTTAAAAAGAACCTATAAATTACAATCTCAATGAATCCATTTCAATTTAATATTCATATAGAAATGATTAATTATATTTCTATGGTGTGAAGGAGAAATAATGGACGACAACATATCGTGTTGGAAATGATAGGAGTAGTTGATGAAAGAGAAAGTATTGAATTATTGATGGGAATAACGTAAACAATTAAATAATTTGCCATCTATTGACTTGACTTTAAAAACATCGATCTATTGACTTAACTAACTTTTATCAACATCGCCATCAATTGACTTGACTAAATCATTTCCGTCTTCTTTTCACGTCATTGCAAAGATGGAGTTGTAAGCTTTCGTAGAAAATGTGGGAACACTCCTATGCTAACTTCAATGGGAAGGCTAATATTTTTTTATTACATTAAAACTTTCTTAAAAGATAGATTTTTTTTCATAATCAAAACTTTAATTACTTTTAAAATGATATAAAATATATGTAATTAATTAAATATATTGTTTAAATATATTTTAGAATTAAAATATATCATAAAAAAATGTGTTCACTTAATATGCTTATTTGATGAAATGAAATTATTAGATTTACAATTTTTTGGTTATATTTTTTTTGAATAAATGATTTTGTATTAGATGAAATTATTTTTTTGTTATGTTTATATCTATGTTGAAATTTTATTATTTCTTTCGTTCATGTAATAAGGGTAATTTTGGATTAGGTTATTTTTCTTTATCAGGTATTATAAAACATATATCTCATGTATTCATTTCATGATTAGGGTGCTCTCTTCACCTAGTGATCCTCACTATCTAAATGACTAAGTTTGCACCTTGGAATGAAATCAAAATTAGACTTGGCTTCCATTATTTTCTCCTTACTTGTAAGCCCTTAAAGATGAAATAGATTGTGGTTGGGGTCTATAGTGTCTTTTATGAACCTTCATTTATGATTGGTTGAGGTGCTCATCTATGTGCTTTTAGTAAAATGTTTGTAGGTATGAGGAAGCAATATTGGAATATTACATCTCGAGGTTCTCTATGATGAAAGATGATTTACTTATTTGTGTTTCTAAGTTATTATGGATCCAAAACTAGGGATTGCACCCTTTACTATGATTGCACTCAAGATTAAGCTCATTGGGTACTATGTTTCTTCTTTCCTTAACTTGATCACTTGTCAATTTGGAGCTTGTTTTTGGAGAACATACCAATCAAAAAACCCTTTTTATGCATTCAGATTTAAATTTTCCCTTGGATGTATTTTGTTTATCAAACTACCCTGGGGGTGTGATTAAACAAGATAAAGAGAGGTATTTGAATCTTACATGTTTTAGTCAATGACTTGGGTTAAATAAGTGTTTCATTTAGTGGATCATGGATGCTCAACTTGCACATAGATGAAAACTAATGAGTTGTCTAAAGTAAAAAAATGACATCACCTTGGTGTCTTAAGCCCATTTAAGAGATGCAAATGAGAATTTAAGATGTGCAAAAATTTACATTTACATCAATTGAGCTAGGTTATGGAAATCAATAAAATTTTAATGTAACAAAATATATAGTCTAAATAAAAGTAGGAAATTAATTAGGGAATAAAAATATTTGGATGGAAAAAAATAGAAACAAGTATGGGAAGCTCACTTGCTAGGATGCTAGGGTGGTGTGGTAACACCTAATTAGTGCACTAGAATCCAATTTGCATGTTGTGATAAAAAAAAATAGCTATAAAAATATTGTTTCAAGATGGAATTCAAGAATGCATATATGTAGGAACACAACACATAAGAAAACATACTAGTTATATTATAAGTGAACAACAAACTCAAAATCACATTACTATAACTATTTTAAATGAAACAAATAAAAGTACCATGATAGGAGAAGAAATTAAAACCATTTGTGAGTTTGGAAATCCATAAACACTTGTGTTGGTTTTGAGAAGGAGAGAATGGGGTTGGCTACTTAAGATATTGCCTTTTGTTCAAGCCCCTATTTTGATCTTTTAACCTCCACGCTAAAACCAATGGAATGAAGGAAAATTAGATAGTGTTCTAATTTGCAATCTTTCATGTTTATTTATTTATTTAAGCTTTCCCTTACAACAATTTGAGTAGTTTCTTTTGGTGGCTGTTTAACATGTAGGTCTATTTGCCCTGCAAGTATTGAGACATCTGGATTTGAGCTACAACAATTTTGAAGGTGAAATACCATAGCATTTTTCCTCCTTGCACAACTTAGCTTATTTCAATTTGTCTATGGCTAGGTTCAATGGTACAATTCCATACCAATTGGGGAATCTTTCTCAGCTTGAATTTTTGGACCTATCTCATAAATATGTGTATAAATATGGAATAGGGTCTGCATTTGCTAGGGAAATATTTGCAGACTTTTCTCAGCTTGAATTTTTGGACCTATCTCATAAATATGTGTATAAATATGGAATAGGGTTCGGTGAGAGTAATGGCAGACTTGCTACAGATTTGTTCCAATTAAAGTAGCTGCAACATTTAGATCTAAGCTTCAATTATCTGACTGGTGTTCTGCCCAAAGGTACAACTATTTGCAATCTTTCATGTTTATTTATTTATTTAAGCTTTCCCTTACAGCAATTTGAGTAGTTTCTTTTGGTGGTTGTTTAACATGTAGGTCTATTTGCCCTGCAA
>VDFB02249276.1:58129-74295 GCA_007258455.2 Sequoia sempervirens
ATATAATTTCACAATGAGAATTTCATAAGAATCCTACAAAGACAAAATCCGCGATTAGGGGTGCAATGAAGGAGAACTAGTGTGCAAGCGGGGGTCTGAACAATGATGATTTTCCCAAAGAAAAAGGAAGAACGAATGTAGATAACAGAAGTGGCTTTTTTAAAGCGAATCTCCCAAAAAATGGTGACAAAGAGGATTCATTTCTAGGTGCTACCAAAGATACCTGCAAATTTGATGTAACGGCCATAGTGGAGGAAGATGCAAAAGTGTTTGAAAAAACCGCTTTAATTGGTAGATTTTTGGGGAAAAAAATTACACAAAAAGAAATTGGTGACTGGGTGTCGGAAGTGTGGCATGGAGAGAAATTGTAAATTACTTGCCATGAGGATTTTTATCGTGGTTATGAATAGTGAGAAAGAAAGAGAGATGGTTCTGGAGAATGACAAATGGAAGAATGGGGAATCCTTTCTCTATCTTCAAAGATGGGTGAGGAATTTCAATCCGCTAACCTGTAATCTGAGGAATGGACCAACATGGGTCTGATTATATAACTTACCATTTGAGTATTGGTTCAGACGTTGCCTAAAAAAAATAGGTGATTCAATGGGGTTGGCGATTGATGTCAATCTGAGAAACAATGATTCATTAATCTATTCCCGTATTCAAATCCTTGCAATAAATGAAATTCCAAGTGAGATATCCCTGACTTCAAGTTCGGGAGAATGGTAGAAATCAATTGAAATTGAGGATCCAAAATTGTTTTGTTTTAAATGCAAAAGACGAAATCATAAAGAAGAGGATTGCAGAAGAAAAAACAAAACTTTTAAAAAAGTTTGGAAAGAAAAAAATGAAACAAAGAAGGTGTCCGGGGAAGAGGTGGTTAATAACGATCAGGAAGAAAGTCCATGGGCCATCGTCTTGGCAGATCTGATAAGAACAATACCTTGTGATGCCCAATTAGAAATGGAGGAAGGGGAACTCATGATCCTCCAAGAGGAACCACTTTCCATCCTAAAGAATGAGGAAAATTTTGATTCGGAGGGGGTGGAAGCTGAGGATCCAGTGAATGGTCTAGAGACAAAAGAGACTATTGATATTGTTGAACCGAGATTCATCTCTCAAACGAAAAAGGTTGCTTTTGTTTCTCGTGTCAGAAGGAAATCCAATAAACAAAAATGTGAGGAAGAATCCCAGAAAGGAGATCAAGCTTCAATCAGAGGTTATATGACTAGGTCCAAGGGAGGCTCCCCCTCCCTTGGAGGAAGATGAGATTCATCACGTGGAACGTTAGGGGCTTAAATGCCCCTAACAGGAGGCGACTGGTGAAAAGCCAGTTGGAATGCTTGAACGCAGACATAGTATTACTACAAGAAACAAAACTGTGTGAACCAGAAACTACTTCCTTCTCAACTTATTGCAAGAAATGGAAACGTGAATATACCAACTCTGTGGGCTCAGTGGGTGGTTTGGGAATCTTGTGGCTTAATTCCAAATGTGAGTTGACATAAATATTAAAGCACATTTTTTGGATGTGAGTAGAGGTAAATATTTTAAAATCTAATTTATCCTTTCATATTTTCAATATTTATGGCCCTGCGAAGACAGAAGAGAAGAAATTGTTATGGGAGGATTTATTAGTAGAGTTACAACATTTAAGAATAGTTTTGGGTGGGGATTTCAATTCAATTTTGGATCTGTCAGAGAAAAAGGGGGGTGTGCAAAAAGTTAGCCAGGCTAAGAAAGATTTTTGTAATTTTGTAAGGGCAAATAATTTAATTGATGTTAAAACTACCAATGGCATTTTCACCTGGAACAATAGGAGGAAAAAATTTACTAATATTGCAGAGAGGCTAGATAGGTTTCTCATGTCTGATGTGTGGCTGCAAGATGAAATTCCACCAAAATATTTTGTGAGGGCATCTCCAATTTCTGATCATTTC
This sequence comes from Sequoia sempervirens, assembly GCA_007258455.2. Taxonomy (NCBI): domain Eukaryota; kingdom Viridiplantae; phylum Streptophyta; class Pinopsida; order Cupressales; family Cupressaceae; genus Sequoia; species Sequoia sempervirens. The sequence goes on from VDFB02249276.1 coordinate 60,070, forward strand.
CCAATGGAATTCAACATCACAACAACTTCGAGACTGACAGTTGGCCAATTTCGCTTTGAAAATATGTGGCTTAGGGATGGAAATCTAATTGATCTCATGAGGGTGTGGTGGTCAAAACCGCTTGGCATAAAAGGTTTGAAGATGTTCCTACTTTTCCAAAAACTATCCTGGATGAAGAAGAAGCTCAAGGAGTGGAATAGAACTACCTTCAAGAACATATTCGAAGAAAAGATTCGGCTAGAGAAGGAGCTTGAGGCACTGAGTGAAAAAATAATAACTCAAGGAATGAAAAATGTGGAATTCAAAAAGGAAAAAGAATTAGTTTCTGAATATAATGATATCCTACTAAGGGAAGAAACATACTAGAAAATGAAATCGAGGGAGTTGTGGCTGCATGAGGGGGACTTGAATACGAAGTATTTTCACAACTCAACTAAAGGTAAAAGAAGTTGGAATCATATCATGCAGATCAAAGATGAAAAAGGCCAAATTTTGTATGAGGAAAGAGACATTCAAAAGGATGGGGTCAATTTTTTTTAGAACCTCCTAGGAAACAATGGCGAAGCGGAGGATTTAGAGTGTAGCTTGGTGGAAAGCCTCCAACCGATTGTCAATCCTGATATGAATTGTAAATTGGAAGATCATGTTTCCTTTGAGGAAGTGAAAAAGGAAAATTTCCAAATGCAACCAGAAAAATCTCCTGGTCCGGACGGTTTTAATGCCTTATTCTACCAAGTAAGTTGGGATTTCTTGGGTAAGGATTTGCATGAAGTCATGGAGGAATCAAGAAAAAAGTCAACAATACTCAAGGATTTGAACAACACCAACATTGTTTTAATTCCAAAGAAAGATAATTGTGACTCCTTTGCGGATTATCACCCCATCTCCTTATGCAACATGGTGTATAAAATAATGACTAAGGTAATGGAAAATAGATTGAAGCCTCTTTTTCCTAATATAATTTCTAAGGAGCAATTGGGTTTCATTCTGGGAAGAAATATTTTGGATGGTGTTATAGTGACAATGAGATTATCCACACTTTCAAAAGATAAAAAAAGTGGTATGGTCATAAAATTGGATTTAAATAAGGCCTACGAAAAAGTTAGATGGTGGTTCTTAATGAAGGCAATGAAGAAAATGGGGTTTGGCGAGAGGTGGCTAAAATGGGTCTTTTCCTATTATCATCACCAAGATATTCAATTTTAATAAATGATACCCCATGCAATTTTTTTAACGATGTCAGGGGGATCAGGCAAGGGGATCCTATTTCCCCCTTCCTTTTTGTGTTAATGACGGAGGCATTAAGTTGTCATATTACCAGACTTTTCAGCTTGGATCAATGGCATGGTATTAATATAACTCACCAAATCCTAACAATATCGCATCAATTACTTGCAAATGATACTTTGATATTTGGGGTTGGCATAGTTGATCAAGCAGAGGCTTTAAAGGAGCTTATTGAAAGGCTTAAAACATAGGCCAATTGGTGAATAAAGTGAAGTCCCATATCCTTTTCTTCAACATTGGAAAAAGAACGAAATAGAAGATCTCCTCTAAGCTTGACTTCAATGTAGCGAGCCTCCCCACAAAGCATTTAGGGATTCCCTTATTCCATGGACAAGTAAAATCTTTGCTATGAGAGGAAATGTTGGGTAAGTGCAAATCCAAAACTAGTTGTTGGCAGGGAAGATGGTTGATGCTAGTTGGTAGAGTAACCTTCATCAAAGCAGTTATTAGTGCCATTCCAATCTTCATGCTTTCTTGTTTAAGCATGCCAAAAAAAGTGGTGGGGAAAATGAGTGCCATCGAATGCAATCTGCTTTGGGATGGCGTGTAGGAGCAAAAACGGATCCCCTGCTAAGTTGGGAGATGGTGATCAAATCCAAGTCAGCGGGTGGGGTTGGAGTGAAGGACCTCACCACACAAAATGTTGCTCTTGGTGCGAAACTAGTGTGGAGGTTGCATAGGAATCTGAATGATCTATGGTCTAGGATCCTCAAAGTGAAGTACTTAGATTCGCAAGAAGAAAACAAGATTCTAACTATTGCCAATCTATAAAGGGGGTCATAAATCTAGAATTTTATACTGGCTTGCATACCTCTTATCATAGACCACCTTACATGGCAAGTTAGAGACGGTAGAGGTGCTTCTTTCTAGCTTGACTCATGGAATGAGTATGAACCACTTGCATCGCTCCCAAACATGGAAGTGGCAATTCAAAAAGCCATGACCCAATATGGTGTTTGCATCAAAAATTATGTCAATTTCTGGAAAGCTAAAGGGCAGATTGAATTTTCTTGGAAGGATCTAACATGTCTAAATGAAGGACAGAAAAATTTGGTGAATGAGACCTTGAGCAAGAGAAGCATATATTTCTCGAAGGGGAAGGACTTGATCATTTGGTGCACCTCTAGTACTGGTGAATGCTTAGTTAAGCTAGGTTATGAGGTTTTGCATAAAGAAAGATCTCCAAATGGATGGCCAGCGAAGCTCTGTTGGGGCCCCTTTGTTCTTCCCAAAGTGGGTGCCTTTTCCTGGACTGCCCTCCACTCAAGGATCTTAACTGGAGATAGGTTACAATGTATTAGCATTTTAGGCCCACATAGATGTGTCCTTTGCTGGAAGTGTGAGGCATCTACAGACCACCTTTTGCTACAATGTGAAGTAGCCCAGGTATGTTGGAGTTTCTTCTATGCCAAACTTAACTGGCAAGCTCTCTTACCAAACAAGCTTTTTGATCTATTCCAAGCATGGCTTGTTTTGGGACAAGGCTTAGCTATGGCAAGGCTATGGCTGGAAACAACGACAATGATAATTTGGTAGTTGTGGAAAGAACGTAATGCAAGAATCTTCCAGAATGCAGTGTCTAGGATTGACAACTTACTGGTGAAAATGGAAAGGGGGGTCAGTGAACACTTCAATGGGACTGCAAAACTTTGGAAGTACAATTTTTTTTTGGTGTGGGACCGGTTGATGTTAAAAATTTGGCCATTAATTGAGTCACCAAAAGGGTATCAATTAGTATCCAAAAAGGGGAGGGGAAGACCAAAGTGGTTGCTCCCCTAGGGGAGACTTAAAGTGAACTTTGACGATGCCTCAAAAGGAAACCCAGGGCCTTCTAGGGTAGGCTTTATCATTAGAAATGAATCCGGAAAGGGGGTCTGGGCAGCTTCGAAAAGGCACCTGTCAGGTACGAACAATGAAGCAGAATGCATTGCATTATATGAAGGTGTCAAATTCTGTGTAGATAATAATTGGCATCATGTGGATTTTGAAGGGGATTCCTTAAGTGTAATCAAAGCAGTGTCATCCAAAAGTGTGCCAAGTTGGAAACTAAAGTATTGGATTGGCAGAATCAATGCTCTCCTGGAATAGATTGACAGTTTCAAAATTTCTCATATTTTCAAGGAGGCGAATGCGGCTGCAAATTGCTTATCAAAATTTGGAATAAAGCAAAAACCAGAAATGATTTCTCAAATGTCCCTTCTTCTTGGGAAGGCCTATCACAAATATTGGAAGTAGATATGAATGTGTTGTTGGCTGGCCAATCGGCTTGCCTCAAGGGCGCGTAGAGTTTTTGTCTCCTAAGCAGTTTCTCCCTTGTATTTGGCTTGCTCCTTGACAGATTTCCCAGTATATTCAATGATGGTAATTGGTTTTCCTCTATTGCTTTGGAGGGTATCGTTGATTTGTGTGTTTTTCTGCGGGGCAGTTTTCCCATCAAGCAGAGGTGGAGAGTAATTGTCTGTATGCAGGGGTTATGGATTTTTAGGTTGGGACAGGCCTGTTCATTGTACTTGAGCAATCTCAATGAGTGTTTTCTCCTACACCATGTAAATCTTTTCAGAGTTGCAATGGATGAGTGTTGTCCTCTCTGACAACAATTTTTCTAAAAAATTTAAAATGGAAGCATTAGATATCATAGTTACAAATATAAATTCAAAAAATAAATTTTATCCTTCATGGAAAAAAGTTGTGTTAGGTGAGCATCACTCCTTAAAAATGGTGTTTCTGAAAAAAAACTAGTTTTCAAAGGGAGATGGAAAAAAATGCAATCTAATTCCAAATTTTTGAAAAAAAATATTTAGAATCTAAAGACAAAAATGTCACAAATCACTAGTTTGCATCATCTTCAAATTCCTCATGGTTTTAGCCACTATAAGTACCCAAAAGTGAAGATTTAGTTAGAAAAAGTTAGTTCAGTGTCCAGTTTGGCCAAGAATTGTAAACAAGTATTGTGGGATCCCCCAAATGCACAACAAATAGTATGGATCTTACCTCCACACTTATGGTATTTACAACAAACCCTTTCAACCTCCAATTTTTTGAATGCAAATGAGCTTGGATGTTTTCCATACAAAGTGGCCTTCATTTTAATTGAAGCATATCAACTTGAAGTCTCTCTCACCACTTTGGGTGACCACTAGTTACCCGATGAAGTGATTATCATTAGATGTTAATGTTGGAAAATATAAAAGTGATCAGTTTGATTATGTCGATGCATATAGAAAAACATACATATAATTTATTAACAAAGGTAAAGAAAAATTGTTCACCTAACAACAATCTCTGGTGATATGCCTCAACTAAACTAGTCAAAAAGCACGTTGAACAATTAAAGATTGAACAACCTGAGCTTTTAAAAAACATGATAAGAAAAATGAAAAAATACTTTTGCAAAATACTCAAAATCTAAAAATAAATTTTAAACATCTTAATATTTATCCATCACAATCCATTTCATTAATCAAAACACTTCATAGTGTTTACAACTTACAAAAGAAGCACCTATCTCTGTAAATGGTTATTAAAAAAAGAATAAAAATCTATGATAATGTAGTTAAAGGAAGTTTGGTTTCTAAGCCTTGAGAAGTGCATATATTCAAAGCCATGGTGACACCATAGAGTGCTACTTCCACAAATTAATTTCAGCCTTTGGCTTTTGATCTAAACTCATTTAACTCTATAAATAACTAATAAATTAATGATGTCTCTAGATCTAGAGTGAAAAAATATAAGGTAGCCTAGAAAATCTACTACAATTTTTTCCAAGGGATGGAATGAAAAAATAAAAAGGTAAGAGAACTCTAACTTTCATATTAAATGCAACATGGTCTAGTAATATCTTTTATTTTCTTCAAATTTTCACTTTCTTGAATAAAAAATGTTTTTTTTTGGTGCTATTAAACTTGGTTTGAAGTAGTTGCAAAGATCTATTAGGTTGATTTTGGTATTTTGGGTCATCTTTTTCTCTACTACATAATTGGCATGTAAATCTATGCACATTTGATGAACACTGGTTTCTCATTGGGAGAAACCCTAATACAAAGTGTTATGACATTAACCCTAGTCAAAAGTGGTTTCTAGGAATTTGGGGAGATAGGTGAAGTAAAATAACAAAAAACATGGGAGTTTTATAATTGGTAGGGCTGAGCATTAAATATACCATATAATAGGTACCCAAGGAAAGGAAATTCTAAAGGCCCAACACCAATAAATTTAAATCTTAGTGTAAATGGTTAGGGTGTTAGGATTGGGGTGGATAAAAGAGAAGGTACTCAAGGAGGGAAAAGTTTCATAGACTATTAGGTATAAAATAACTTAGACTTTAAGAGGATTTCCTAATAGGAGAAGGAAGTAAAAAAGTATAATGGAAATAAAGGAACATTGGGCCTTTGAGCTTCAAAGAAAATGCATTTAGGGAAGGGGAAGTTTTCCATCCTAATAAGGAAAAAAGGGAAGAGGAGGTGGGAGAAAAGGTATGCTTGGCAAGGAAACTTTGACAACTCCAAAAATTTGTACAAACTTAGAAATTTTAACCTATAACCTAAATACTTAGACATCATTTGGGATTTTAGCAATTACAAGACAATATAGGCTTGTGGGTAATGATAGAAGATATAGTTAGGTAATTTTTATAATTGATAATCCACACTAATATTTTTTAGGTCAATTATTAATGGTGGGCCAAATAGGATCAAGACACAAAAAATAGAATGAGGGTGATCCCACAATAGTGTGTCCCACTTTTTAGCCAAAGTAAGACATTGAAATAAAAAAATTCACCAATTTTTTTACTTTTGATGCCGATAATAACCAAACCATTAAGAATTTGAAGATGACATAAACAAGTGATTTTTGAGATTTTTTTGTAAATTATAATTATATTTTTTAAAAATTTAAAGAAATAATTTGTGAGTGTTTTATGTAACTTTTAATAAATTATTTTTTAAAGTTAACAATATTTTCAAAAATTGGTGTTTCTTTGGTTAAGCATAACTTTATTTGTAGAAATTATAAAAATGATGAACTTTTAAATATAGATTCATAACACTGATATTTAGTGCACATATATGTTTTCATAATTTTATGTTGCATAATTTTTTTATAACTTTTTGAAGTGAAATTAACTATAATCCAAATAGAGGTTACTTTAGTTTTACATTTATCTAAATTAACTTTAAAAAAAAAAAAAAAAACATCAATACTTAATGCATAGATATTTTTCAGGAAAAAATAATCTATTTTACTATTTTTCCATTTAAATTGCGTAGTAGAAACCTTACAATTACTAAAAACTTAACTTCACAAAAAAAATATAAAATTAATCAAATTAAATATATTCAATATTATACTCAAATTAGAAAACTTACTTTGAGTGCTCTGAACCTACCAAATATCTTTTCTAGTTGATTACATTTGAAGGTGAAAATTTTGAGTGAATACCATAGATAAAAGGGAGGAGGCCATCTAAGGGCCTTTGTTTGAAGATATTCCATTTTTCCAAAAAAATAAAGTAAAAACTTGAACCAACAAATGTTTTTTACATTTTACACCTTTGAATGAAGGTTTTTTTGAGTCACCTTTGAACAAAGGTGTTTTGAATTTCTTTTCCACTTTCGAGTTGAAAAACTAATGACACAAGTTTGAGACTCACTATTGTGGGTTTATCAAAGAAATTAAATAAAAATTGACATTAAAGGATTGAGTTGCAACTTGTAATAAGGAAAATACAATTACAAACAATCTCTAAAATGAAATAAAGTGTTGCAGCTCTTACCAAATTATCAGTACATTCATACATTAAATGTGACAAGAGAAAACCCTAAGCCTAGAATTTTGTTATTATTCATGACTTGGAGTTTTCTTGAAGATAGAACAAATGAACAAGGATACATCAAGTTAAAAATATTTGCTACAAATATTCTACCTCTTTATGATGTACAAAGTGAGCTACTTAATATGCAATTGGATGTGCGATTTGGAACCCTATAAGTATTTTATTTGATCATTGAATCTTTGTTGACTAAGAACTACATTTCATTAATTTGGTGTGTGAAACAAGTTTAAATTCAATGAAATCTAGTAAAACAGTGACCTAGATATGACATAGCGATAATATGTATTAGGAAATTAAATCACCACATTCATGGAGAATGATTTTCTTCATCGTCCACCATTGGTTTTAACTTGGATCCATACTCTTGGGATGAATAAATATTTCTAGGTAGGAAAGACTAATCAAGTAGTTATAAGAGTTAAATAAGGGAATAATGACACTTTTGAGAAGATCTAGTGAACATGCAAGGCACCATCTTGAAGAAATGTAGAAATCCAATAATGAATTAGATATGAGAGAAGTATGATTTCATTATAGAATAAAACATTTGAACTTGGATCCATACTCTTGGGATGAATTAAATATTTCTAGGTAGGAAAGACTAATCAAGTAGTTATAAGAGTTAAATAAGGGATTAATGACACTTTTGAGAAGATCTAGTGAGCATGCAAGGCACCATCTTGAAGAAATGTAGAAATCCAATAATGAATTAGATATGAGAGAGAGCAATGTATGATTTCATTATAGAATAAAACATTTGAACTGAAGTTTATTAGTACCTTGAAATCTTGTAAAATAGGTGAAAGAAGGAATGCCATTGTTTTAGAGCCACACCAAACTCTATTGACATTTTAAGAAGTTTGAAAACTATTGAAATATAGATTTTAAACATCCAAAAAATTTGTGGGGTTTTACTAATTTTTTGGACTTACAAATTCATTGATGCTTTGGAAAGTTTCAAAACCTTTGAAACTTTTGATAGATGAGAGAAGGATTGCATGTAAATATTTCAACAAGTGTAGGAGTGTTAGAAGTGAAATGGAATAAATTTAGAATTTAAACTGATATAGGATGCAGAATGGGAGATGTGGGAAATTGATATAGGATGAACATGAGAAGTGGATGTGGAAATGTAAATGGATTTTTTTTAGGTATTATAAAACATATATCTCATGTATTCATTTCATGATTAGGGTGCTCTCTTCACCTAGTGATCCTCACTATCTAAATGACTAAGTTTGCACCTTGGAATGAAATCAAAATTAGACTTGGCTTCCATTATTTTCTCCTTACTTGTAAGCCCTTAAAGATGAAATAGATTGTGGTTGGGGTCTATAGTGTCTTTTATGAACCTTCATTTATGATTGGTTGAGGTGCTCATCTATGTGCTTTTAGTAAAATGTTTGTAGGTATGAGGAAGCAATATTGGAATATTACATCTCGAGGTTCTCTATGATGAAAGATGATTTACTTATTTGTGTTTCTAAGTTATTATGGATCCAAAACTAGGGATTGCACCCTTTACTATGATTGCACTCAAGATTAAGCTCATTGGGTACTATGTTTCTTCTTTCCTTAACTTGATCACTTGTCAATTTGGAGCTTGTTTTTGGAGAACATACCAATCAAAAAACCCTTTTTATGCATTCAGATTTAAATTTTCCCTTGGATGTATTTTGTTTATCAAACTACCCTGGGGGTGTGATTAAACAAGATAAAGAGAGGTATTTGAATCTTACATGTTTTAGTCAATGACTTGGGTTAAATAAGTGTTTCATTTAGTGGATCATGGATGCTCAACTTGCACATAGATGAAAACTAATGAGTTGTCTAAAGTAAAAAAATGACATCACCTTGGTGTCTTAAGCCCATTTAAGAGATGCAAATGAGAATTTAAGATGTGCAAAAATTTACATTTACATCAATTGAGCTAGGTTATGGAAATCAATAAAATTTTAATGTAACAAAATATATAGTCTAAATAAAAGTAGGAAATTAATTAGGGAATAAAAATATTTGGATGGAAAAAAATAGAAACAAGTATGGGAAGCTCACTTGCTAGGATGCTAGGGTGGTGTGGTAACACCTAATTAGTGCACTAGAATCCAATTTGCATGTTGTGATAAAAAAAAATAGCTATAAAAATATTGTTTCAAGATGGAATTCAAGAATGCATATATGTAGGAACACAACACATAAGAAAACATACTAGTTATATTATAAGTGAACAACAAACTCAAAATCACATTACTATAACTATTTTAAATGAAACAAATAAAAGTACCATGATAGGAGAAGAAATTAAAACCATTTGTGAGTTTGGAAATCCATAAACACTTGTGTTGGTTTTGAGAAGGAGAGAATGGGGTTGGCTACTTAAGATATTGCCTTTTGTTCAAGCCCCTATTTTGATCTTTTAACCTCCATGCTAAAACCAATGGAATGAAGGAAAATTAGAGAGTGTGTACACTTAGTTTATGTGTATCTAGGATTAAGAATAATAATAAAAAGGATAATAAATATATAAGAAGTAATCCTTGGTCTACGAGGATAAAAAAGTGATAGCTCCATAATGCAAACAAAAATAAATGAAAATAAAGTAAAAGAGTACAAAACATAGCAAATCAATCTTCATCATGATGTAACAAAGGATATTCACAAGGTCAAAGAGTCATGGTATAATGTTAGAGTACTACAATATTTTGTAGGTTTCTCTTGGGGAGCTCAAGAATGTATGAGGGATTGAGGATCCAAAATCTTAGAAGAAAGGGAGGGAAGCCCAATGATCATTAAAAATATAAAGTTGACAATAGGATTGTAAAATTAGGCTAGCGATGATTATCAAAGAATTTTTGAAAGCTAAAAGGAAACTAATAGTTCATACAAGTATACAATCAAAGGATGGAGGTGCATTGCATGAACATCAACATGTTGTGCTAGCATCCTATTAGAATTCATTCATATAATTCATATGATAGGAAAAAATATAAAAATAAAATAAAATAAAAGATCAAAATAGGGGATTGAACTAAAAATGAGATACTAAGTAGCCACCCTCTTTCTCTCCTTCTTAAAGACAACATGAGTGTTTTTGGACTACAAAATGCACGAATGGTTTGAATTTCTTCTCCTATCTTTGTAATTTTGTTTATTTCATTTAAAATAATTAGATCAAAGTGATTTTGATTTTGTTGTTTGATTCTAGTATATCTAGTATATTGTCTTGTGCGTTTTTGTATCCTTATGTACATACATTTTGAAATCCATGCTAGAACTAGAGTCTTGTATCTATATTTTTATCACAACTTACAAAATGCACCATCCTATCATCCTATAAAGTGAGTTTCTCATAATTGTTTCTATATTTTTGACCATATCCACATTTCTATTTTATGATTTATTCCTTGTACTTCTATTTCAAAATATCTTGTTATATCCATTTTTTATATATTTCCATAACCTAGTTGAATTAATGTAAATGTGAATTTTTGTACATCTTAAATTCATTTTTATATATCTATTAAAGGGGCCTAAGACCCCAGTATGGTGACACTTTGCAAATTTTGATAGCTCACTAGATTTCATCCATCATGCAAGTTAAGAATTTGTTATCCACTTAATGGCATACTCAGCAAACTCAAGTTATGGTCTAAAACATGTAAGATTCAAACATCTATCTTGATCTTGATCAATCACATCCCTAGGGAAATTTGATAAAAAAAATATGTCCAAGGGAAATTTTAAAGCTAGATGTAATTAAAGGGTTCTATGATTGGTGTATTCTTTAGCAATAAGCTCTCTTGACAAAGAGGTGATCAAGTTAAAGAAAGAAGAAATGTAGTGCTCGATGAGCTTAATCTTCAACAATTACAATAAAGGATGCAATGCCTAGTTTTTAATCTATATTAACTTAGAAATAAAAAGAATTTTAAATTATATTTCATGAAAGAAATTCCTGGTGTAATATTCCAATATTTCTTCCTCATACTTGCAAACACTTTATTAAAAGCACATAACATCAACCAATGATAAATAAAGGTTGATAAAGGAAACTAAAGACCCCAACCAAAATAAATTTAATCTTTTTTGAATTACAAGGAAGGGGAAAATAATGGCAACCAAGTCTAATTTTTATTTCATTTGAAGGTACAAACTTTAGTTATTAGGGGGAAAATTTAGTGGAAAATCTTAGCCAATTGGCAAATTCTAGGAATTGACCAAGTCAAAATTGGTGAATTTCTCCGCCAGTGAGTGTCCAAATCACCCAGATTTTACAAACTATAGGTCCAATGCATGTCCATTCGCCAATGATTTTTTTTTATGAGGAAAATTTAAGCAACAAATTTTCCATTGTCAAACTACACGTTTGAATTGGACTGACTAATATTTTTGCCTAGAATCCTGAAAGCATTTAATAAAACACCTACATATTTGCCAATACTATTAAAACAACATTATATCAGGACCCATTTCGCCAATTAAAATTTACAAATAGTTGCTTGTGAAGACCCATTTCGCCAATTAAAATTTATAAATAGTTGCTCATGAGGACTTATTTTTCCAATAACAATAAAAAATAATTACATTGGAGGACACATTTTGCCTCAAAAATTACAACTTATTGTTGTATAAACAAGCGAGATTCACAAAATATTTAATGTACCATTTAAAAATCTCGTAGAATTTGCCAAATATGGAATCATGGATTGATATAAATGCAATCAGCATCATTTATTCTTACACATTTTGTTAGGTTCGAGGTTATACTTCTCCATTAGAATACTTGAAAGCCAAAAACGTAGACTTAAAAGGTGAGTGATCATTTCCTCATAGTGTTATTAGTTATAATAATAAGTTTTCTTTATCTCTTTTCCATTCTTGCTTCAACAAAGTGAACCTTAGATGTTAGAACCAAACTCTAAAGTTTTGAAGTTTTCGAAACCTCCGACCCACTGAGTAGAAAGATGGTCAAGAAAGACTTGCAACTCAACAAAGTGAACCATCAACCAAGTCGAGGAATCAGGAAGTTATGAAAATTTAGAACTCCACAACAAGGTTATAAGACTCTGAGGACTAGCAACTAAGGTTAGGAAAAGCCAAAATTTTTACATTGTATTCCATGGTATTGAATTTCATATGTGATTCTGCATCATTTTTAAAGAACACTTATCACACTACTTATAAATTCCTATTGCATTGCCATTCACACAATCTTTGATAAATAACTGAAAGGAATATTATTAATCCATTCCTTGAATAGAAGCTAACAGTTCAACATAAATAACTTATAAAGGCATCCACCCAACTTAAACAATAAAAGCTTAAACTACCAAATACCTAAATTATACTGAGAAATCCTTACACATCCATCACCACAAAATATTTATTCATAGATAAACATTCCACAACAATGAAAGTATCCAAAATCTATCATTCCAATAATAAAGCAATCACTATAAAATATAGAGTTTTTTTTGTCTTGATAACAGTTTCTTGAAGACAACCATTTTAGAAATTAAAATAAAATGTCTTTGAAGTATCAAGAGAACCAAATTAAAGAAAATAACATAAAAACTAAAAGCTAAATGGTCCCACTCCCAGCACCAACTCCTTTGCTTTCAATTATTTTTGCCTCCTTCTCCTTCAGTAACGCCTCATGTGCCTTTACTCTTTTCCTATATTCTTGGTACTTGGTGAAAATTGTGGTGATGTTTTTGCTTCTTGGAGTTGTAGTAATCTGTAACCTGGTTCTCCATGTGGCCAAAGCCTTTTCAGACTCAACCAACATCTGAGATCTTTTCTCTTCTCCATATTTATAAGTCCTCAGGTGGATCTCCATTCGACCGAGTTTCGAGAAGGACTCCCATGTCACTGTAGTAGGATCAATTATTTCTTTCTTGAATATCTCTCTAAACTTTAGAGAGATCTCTTTTATATCTAGAATGTTTTCATCAAACTCATTAGTAATTTCCACTCCCAGAATACGACAATCTTCTTTAACTTCTGCCAACATTTCATAATATTTCTCAAGTGTATTATTAATTTCCTTCACTAGATTATCATATATATTCAATTTCCATTCCAATTAAATGGACTAGGAAGTGTCTAGCTCCTTAGGATTATTCACAATTTTCTCATGAATTAATATCTTCAGATCCATAGAGTTCAATTCTTTCATTTCTTGAGAAAGAACATAGAGACTAGTTTGATATTTTCTGACTTGTTGAAGTTTTGTTACTAACTCCTTCGTCTTATTAACAACTTGAGTGTAAAAGAGCACAAATTTATTTAGAACGAAGATAGCCTCTTGAGATATTTTATCTATCCCCTCACAAGCAGCTCTGGAATAGCTAAAATTCTTTTTAATTTGTTGTATGGTGAGCACATTGATGCCCTCTACTTGAGAACTTGAGGCTTCATTAGATGTAGGAGGAGTTTCCATGGAAGAAATAAAGTTACTCAATGCGAGGACTTGAGATTCCACTTTTATATTTTCTTTTCTCTATTCTTTCACTCTTTTAATCAAGGTATTGACTGAATAATTGGCATAGTACACATCACCTTCTAGTGTTGGATGCCCCATATCAACATGTGTGACTTTGTAGCTTGCCTCCATTATTTCATATTCATTTAAAATCCTTCCACCGGGATCAACAATTTCTAACATTTGATTTCTAGAAGTAGCATCATTCACTATCATTGACATCCTCCTAGCTTTCTTAGGTTTTGAAGAGCTTTGAAGTAACTTTGAAACTGTATCCACTCCAATTGTCATTGTAGGAATATGCTTTCTCTTCTTCTCCACTGCTTTTTTTAGCCATCCTGGGGAGGCTACTACTAGACAAGAATCTTCATTTCCACTAATAGTTTCTTTAGTAGTGTTAGGAGTGATAGGTGGATTATCAACTGGAGGCTGAGAAGAGAGAAATTCAGATTTAAACAAAGGAGGAAAGATATTATCTTTAGTGATTTGTTTAAAGATATCTTTAGAATATGTAGCCACAAGTTTTCCTTGATTGGACTTCTTCTTAGGGGTAGGAGAAAGCACATTGTCTTGTTCACAGATGCTCTTCAACTTGACTATTTCTTCTAGCCTATCACCATCA
>VDFB02249276.1:74395-86329 GCA_007258455.2 Sequoia sempervirens
AAAACCTTTGAAACTTTTGATAGATGAGAGAAGGATTGTATGCCGATATTTCAACAAGTGTAGGGGAGTGGTAGAAGTGAACTTGAATAAATTTAGGAATTTAAATTGATATAGGATGCATGAATGGGAGATGTGGGCATTTGATACAGGATGAACATGAGAAGTGGATGTGGAAATGGAAATGGATATCCTAAATTCCATTGAAAATCTATAGAAGGTGAGATAAACAAAGGAATTATTGTGAATAATTGAAGGAAAATCTTGAGAATGGACATTATGATTATAAGATGTCCAAGTAGAGAATTAGATGTCCAGAAGTAAGATTGAACATTGCAGAAGAAGAAATGAAAGGAAAAATATATCAAAAGCTTTGTAGGTAATTTGATGTAAAAGTGGACTAGACATTTGGTTGAAGTCCAAATGTCTAATAAAAGTCTAAGCTATGCAATTTGTTTATAGTAATCTAATTCTATGTATTTTCATCCCTAAATCCTAAACTAAAGGATATTGTCCTATTTCTTCTCTCCTTCTAAGATACCTAAGGAGTGACCCATTAAACAAGGCGTTGGGGTTTGTTATTTGACATGGGAACCCCAACCTTCCTCTAATTCTTATTGATTTCTTTAGTCACACAATTGAGGTTATGGTGTAGTTAGTCTTCCATTTGTGTCACTATGCTTAGTGAATTGGTACACATGTTAGGCATGCATTTGTGTTATGTCATGGCTTGTAGATGTAGAGGTACAACGTGACAAGCTTGGTGTCACATTTGTATAACAAAATAAGTGTTTCATCTAAATTTTATTCATTGATGTGTTAGATGAAATCTTGAGACATTACAACTTACTCGAGATGGTGCTTCCTAAAACTATATTATTTTCTTTACCTTAGATATACACCAAATAAATATCAATGATTAATTTTTATTTAAGAAAAAAATATATCATTATAATAAAATTATGTCACTTGAACTATTTTATTATAATATGACTTCAATCAAAATCCATAATGCAACAATTTAAAATGTACCTATATTTATTTTTAATTCAATAAATTACAATCTCAATGAATCCATTTCAATTTAATATTCATATAGAAATGATTAGCATCACGCCGAAGGCGTGTCCTATATGAACTTTCCAAGTTCATTTTCCTCACCAACGGTTGAAAAGCTACCAAAGACCCTGGTTGACAGTAAAGCGCATCTCAGCCGTCCATCTTTTTTAATAGAAAATATCATAGCCCCACCCGCTGTTCGCTGCATTCGTTTTCCCATTGCTTTTTTTCCTTACTTGTCACGTCAAGTGGAGAGACGAGACGTATTTAGTTACCCGATAGATTTAATCGCATCACCTCGAGATGAGACGTATTGTGTTATGTACATCGCCCGGCAAGGTGCTTCATTGAATCTCAACCGTTCATAATTTTTTGCCTTTCTCCTCCAAAGGTAATTGGCCTTTGACTCCTCTAGTTTGGCGAGCCGCAGCCTGAAAATAAGGTTTCGGCGAGGGTTTCAGAGTGTACGGCCAAGATCCTAATACTGAGCACATTTACTGTCTTCTCTGCCCAAACGCCAAGCTCAATTTCCCCAATTCCATACCTGCAATTCCGTCTGCGTCTTCACTTTCCCGTCAGCAGATTCAGCTCGTCGCAGCCAAATATGCACTTGATCAAATTCCCGCAGCTGACAGCTGTGTGTTGACGGAGGAGAGTGCGTCGCCTTCAGAATCGTTTTGTGTTTCGGAATCGTTTTCTGTTTCAGAAACAGAGGCGCCAAGTGACGGGAATGCAATTTATGAGCAGCAGGACTTGACGTTGGATTATTTCCTCAGGGATTCATATATAAATTTGGAGAGATGTCCGTCATTTAACGACAGTGGCTTTTTGCAGCTACCATCTTATGCTGTAACAGAAGAGCAACTGCTAACAGAAAGTTCCCTTTTCTTTGACACCGGAGATTTGTGGAATTTTGAGTTGTTTTGATTTTCTGTCATGTGAAGGAGATACAGAGCTCTCTGGTACTGTTGAAGGCGGTTTTAACCTTATTCCTTGCTAACTCAACTACTTTGCTAAACGAAGGTAACCTCACTGAAAATGCCCAATAATTCAACGAACTATAGTCCCGAAACTGGGATGAAACGTGTCTAGCTCGGATAGGAGAAGTTTGAAAAACTTCTATCTCATTTTTTTATTATTGAAAAATTGTGCATATACTTTCACTAATAAAAGGGCATTTTTATTTATAAAATAATATCTTATTTACTATGAGAATTATTAATTGATAGTTTTAATCATTAAAAATGATTTGATTTACACTAAATTATTATTTATAATGATAATTATTTGTTCTATAATTATTTATAGTGATATTCTTAATTAATAAAACTATAATTAATATATTATATAATTTTTATAGAGATTAATTTATATATATATATATATATATATATATATATATAATTACTATATATTATATTCCTATAATACAAAATATTAAATATAAATTTTTAATTTTAATAATTAATATACTTCTATTAACTCAAATAAAAATTAATTTATAAAAACTCACAATTTAAAAGATTCATAGATTAGAAAAATAAAAATTATATGTACTACATAAAATAAAATAAAATAAATAATAATAATAAATATTATATTCTTTAATACAAAATATTAAATATAAATATGAAATTATTATAATTAATTTTATTTATTTATTTCTATATTAATCAAATAAAATTAATTTATAAAAACTATATGTACTACATAAAATAAAAAATAATATAAAATAAAATTAATAATAATAATAATAATAATACTAATAATAATAATTTTAAAATGACCTATCAATTGATCTCATGTATTACACAAATGTATGCAAAAAAAAAACTATATTTTTCCCTAATTGACCTACCACACCTCTTCGGCGCGCGTATACATTGCACACCAAGGCAATTGCTAGTTATATTTCTATGGTAGGAGAAAGAATGGACGGACAACAACATATAATTCACCAAAGACTATTCTCTATCGGTCGTAGAAGTGTTGGAATTTAAAAATACTTCTTTTATCAACATCGATCTATTGACTTAACTAACTTTTATCAACATCGCCATCAATTGATCATTTCCGTCTTCTTTTCACGTCATTGCAAAGATGGAGTTGTAAGCTTTCGTAGAAAATGTGGGAACACTCCTATGCTAACTTCAATGGGAAGGCTAATATTTTTTTATTACATTAAAACTTTCTTAAAAGATAGATTTTTTTTCATAATCAAAACTTTAATTACTTTTAAAATGATATAAAATATATGTAATTAATTAAATATATTGTTTAAATATATTTTAGAATTAAAATATATCATAAAAAAATGTGTTCACTTAATATGCTTATTTGATGAAATGAAATTATTAGATTTACAATTTTTTGGTTATATTTTTTTTGAATAAATGATTTTGTATTAGATGAAATTATTTTTTTGTTATGTTTATATCTATGTTGAAATTTTATTATTTCTTTCGTTCATGTAATAAGGGTAATTTTGGATTAGGTTATTTTTCTTTATCAGGTATTATAAAACATATATCTCATGTATTCATTTCATGATTAGGGTGCTCTCTTCACCTAGTGATCCTCACTATCTAAATGACTAAGTTTGCACCTTGGAATGAAATCAAAATTAGACTTGGCTTCCATTATTTTCTCCTTACTTGTAAGCCGTTAAAGATGAAATAGATTGTGGTTGGGGTCTTTAGTTTCCTTTATGAACCTTCATTTATGATTGGTTGAGGTGTTCATCTATGTGCTTTTAGTAAAATGTTTCTAGGTATGAGGAAGCAATACTGGAATATTACATGTTGAGGTTCTCTATCATGAAAGATGATTTACTTATTTTTGTTTCTAAGTTATTATGGCTTAAAAACTAGGAATTGTAACCTTTATTAAGATTGTAGTCAAGATTAAGCTCATTGGGTACTATGTTTCTTCTTTACTTAACTTGATCACCTACTTCCCAATTTGGAGCTTATTTTTGGAGAATATATTAATCATAAACCCTTTTAATGCATCTAAATTTAAATTTTCACTTGGACATATTTTTTTTATCAAACTACCCTAGGTGTGTGATTGAACAAGATCAAGAGAGATGTTTGAATCTTACATGTTTTAGTCAATGACTTGGGTTGGATAAGTGTTTCATTTAGTGGATCATGGATGCTCAACTTGCACATGGATAGAAAATAATGAGTTTTCCAAAGTAAAAATGACATCATCTTGGGGTCCTAAGCCCCTTTAAGAGACATGTAAATGAGAATTTAAGATGTTTAAAAATCTACATTTACATTGATTGAGCTAGGTTACAGGGAAATCAATAAAATTTGAATGTAATAAAAGATATAGAAATAAAAGTAGGAAATCAATCGAGGAATAAAAATGTATGGATGAGGAAAAATAGAAACAAGTATAGAGCTCACTTGCTACGATGCTAGGGTGGTGTGGTAACACTAATTGAATGCACTAGAATCCAATTTGCATGTTGTGATAAAAAAAAATAGCTATAAAAATATTGTTTCAAGATGGAATTCAAGAATGCATATATGTAGGAACACAACACATAAGAAAACATACTAGTTATATTATAAGTGAACAACAAACTCAAAATCACATTACTATAACTATTTTAAATGAAACAAATAAAAGTACCATGATAGGAGAAGAAATTAAAACCATTTGTGAGTTTGGAAATCCATAAACACTTGTGTTGGTTTTGAGAAGGAGAGAAAGGAGTTGGCTATAAGATATTTCTTTAGTTCAAGCCCCTATTTTGATCTTTTTAACCTCACTTCAAAACCCGATGGAATGAGGAAAATTAGATGATGTGTACACTTAGTTTATGTATCTAGGATTAGAATAATAATAAAAGGATAATAAATATATAAGAAGTAATACTTGGTCTACGAGGATAAAAATGTGATAGCTCCATAATGCAAACAAAAATAAATGACAATAAAGTAAAAGAGGACAAAACATAGCAAATCAATCTTCATAATGATGTAACAAAGGATATTCACAAGGTCAAAGAGTCATGGTATAATGTTAGAGTACTACAATATTTTGTAGGCTTCTCTTGGAGAGCTCAAGAATGTATGAGGGATTAAGGATCCAAAATCTTAGAAGAAAGGGAGGGAAGCCCAATGATCATTCAAAATATAAAGTTGACAATAGGATTGTAAAAAATTAGGCTAGCGATGATTATCAAAGAATTTTTGAAAGCTAAAAGGAGACTAATAGTTCATAAAAGTATACAATCAAAGGATGAAATGCATTGCATGAATATCAACATGTTGCTAGCATCCTATTAAATTCACTCATATAATTCATATATTAGGAACAAAATATAAAAAATAAATAAAATAAAAAAGATCAAAATAGGGGATTGAACTAAAAATGAGATACTAAGTAGCCACCCTCTTTCTCTCCTTCTTAAAGACAACATGAGTGTTTTTGGACTACAAAATGCACGAATGGTTTGAATTTCTTCTCCTATCTTTGTAATTTTGTTTATTTCATTTAAAATAATTAGATCAAAGTGATTTTGATTTTGTTGTTTGATTCTAGTATATCTAGTATATTGTCTTGTGCGTTTTTGTATCCTTATGTACATACATTTTGAAATCCATGCTAGAACTAGAGTCTTGTATCTATATTTTTATCACAACTTACAAAATGCACCATCCTATCATCCTATAAAGTGAGTTTCTCATAATTGTTTCTATATTTTTGACCATATCCACATTTCTATTTTATGATTTATTCCTTGTACTTCTATTTCAAAATATCTTGTTATATCCATTTTTTATATATTTCCATAACCTAGTTGAATTAATGTAAATGTGAATTTTTGTACATCTTAAATTCATTTTTATATATCTATTAAAGGGGCCTAAGACCCCAGTATGGTGACACTTTGCAAATTTTGATAGCTCACTAGATTTCATCCATCATGCAAGTTAAGAATTTGTTATCCACTTAATGGCATACTCAGCAAACTCAAGTTATGGTCTAAAACATGTAAGATTCAAACATCTATCTTGATCTTGATCAATCACATCCCTAGGGAAATTTGATAAAAAATAGCATGCAGGGAAATTTTAAAGCTAGATGTATTAAAGGGTTATATGATTGTTATATTCTTTAGCAATAAGCCATCCTAACAAAGAGGTGATCAAGTTAAAGAAAGAAGAAATGTAGTGCTCGATGAGCTTAATCTTCAACAATTACAATAAAGGATGCAATCCCTAGGTTTTAATCTATATTAACTTAGAAATAAAAAGAAGTTTAAATTATATTTCATGAAAAGAAATCCTAGGGGTGTAAAATTCCAATATTTCTTCCTCATACTTGCAAACACTTTATTAAAAGCACATAGATATACACATCAACCAATGATAAATAAAGGTTGATAAAGGAAACTAAAGACCCCAACCAAAATAAATTTAATCTTTTTTGACTTACAAGGAAGGGGAAAATAATGGCAACCAAGTCTAATTTTTATTTCATTTGAAGGTACAAACTTAGTCATTAGGGAAAACTTTAGTAGCGAATCTTTGCCAATTGGCGAATTCTAGGAATCGACCAAGTCAAAATTGGCGAATTTCTCACAGCCAACAGAGTGTCCAAATCGCCCGGATTTTACAAACTATAGGTCCAATGCATGTCCATTCGCTAATGAGTTTTTTTATGAGGCATATTTAAGCAAAAAAATTTCCATTGTCAAACTACATGTTTCAATTAGACTGACTAATATTTTTTCTTGGAATCCCGAAAGTATTTAATAAAACACCTACATATTTGCCAATACTATTAAAACAACATTGTATCAGGACCCATTTCGCCAATTAAAATTTACAAATAGTTGCTTGTGAAGACCCATTTCGCCAATTAAAATTTATAAATAGTTTCTCATGAGGACCTATTTTTCCAATAACATTAAAAAATAATTACATTGGGGGACACATTTTGCCTCAAAAATTACAACATCTCGTTGTATAAAAAAGCGAGATTTGCAAAATATTTAATATACCATTTTAAAATCCCATAGAAATTTTAAATATGGAATCATGGTTGATATAAATACAATGAAAGTGTCATTTATTCTTACATTTTGTTTAGTTACGAGGTTTCTACTTCTCCATTGGAAATATGACCAACGTAGACTTAAAAGGTGAGTGATCATTTCTTCATAGTGTTATTAGTTATAATAATAAGTTTTCTTTATTTCTTTTCCATTCTTACTTCAACAAAGTGAACCTTAGAAGTTAAAACCAAACTCTGAAGTTTCAAATTTTTTGAAACCTCTGACCCACTGAGTAGAAAGATGACCAGGAAAGACTTGCAACTCAACAAAGTGAACCATCAACCAAGTCAAGGAATCGAGAAGTTATGAAAATTTAGAACTCCACGACAAGGTTATAAAACTCTGAGGACTAGCGACTAAGGAGGTTGGAAAAGCCAAAATGAAATTTTTTGTATTGTATTCCATTGTATTGAATTTCATATGTGATGCATCATTTTCAAAGAACAACACTTATCACACTAATTATAAATTCCTATTGCATTTCCATTCACACAATCTTTGATAAATAACTAAAAGGAATGTTATTAATCCATTCCTTGAACAAAAACTAACAATTCAACATCCATAACTCATAAGTTATAAGCTAACATAAGTTAACAGTTCAACATAAATAACTTATAAAGGCATCCACCCAACTTAAACAATAAAAGCTTAAACTACCAAATCACCTAAATTATACTAAGAAATCCTTACACATCCATCACCATAAAATCTTTATTCATAGATAAACATTCCACGACAATGAAACTATTCAAAAATCTATCATTCCAATAATAGACAATCCACTAGAAAATATAGAGTTTTAAATTTTTTGTCTTGATAACGGTTTCTTGAAGACAACCATTTTAGAAATTAAAATAATTTTTTTTTGAAGTATCAAGAGAGCCAAATTAAAGAAAATAACATAAAAACTAAAAACTAAACAGCGGTACCACTCTCAGCACCAAATCCTTCACTTTCAATTATTTCTTCCTCCTTCTCCTTTAGTAACGCCTCCTATGCCTTTACTCTTTGCCTATATTCCCGGTACTTGGTGAAAATTGCGGTGATGCTTTTGCTTCCTGGAGTTGCAGTAATCTGTAACCTAGTTCTCCATGTGACCAAAGCCTTTTCACACTCAACCAACATTTGAGATCTTTTCTATTCTCCACATTTATAAGTCCTCAGGTGGATCTCCATTCCACTGAGTTTCAAGGACTCCCATGTCACTATAGTAGGATCAACTATTTCTTTCTTGAATATCTCTCTAAACTTCAAAGAGATCTCTTTTATATCTAGAATGTTTTCATCAAACTCATCAGTAATTTCCACTCCCAAAATATGACAATCTTCTTTAACTTCCACCAACATTTCATAATATTGTTCAAGTGTATTATTAATTTCCTTCACCAGATTATCATATATATTCAATTTCCATTCCAATGAAACAAACCAGGAAGGGTCTAACTCCTTAGGATTATTCACAATTTTCTCACCAATTAATTTCTTTGGATCCATAGAGTTCAATTATTTTATTTCTTGAGCAAGCACATAGAGACTAGTTTGATTTTTTCTGAGCTATTGAGTTATGACTAACTCATGCGTCTTATTAACAACTTGAGGTATAAAGGCACAAATTTATTTAGAAAGAAGATAGCCTCTTGAGATATTTTATCTATCCCTCACACCGTGACTCTAGAATGACTCAAATTCTTTTAATTTTTTTCTATGGTGAGCACGTTGATACTCTACGAAGTTGAGGCTTCTACATCGGATATGAGGATCGGTCATGGAAGAAATAAAGTTACTCAATGCGAGGACTTGAGATTCCACTTTTATATTTTCTTTCCTCTGTTCTTTCACTCTTTTAATCAAGGTATTGACTGAATAATTGGCATGGTACCCATCACCTTCCAGTGTTGGATGCCCCATATCAACATGTGTGACTGTAGTTTGCCTCCATTATTTCATCTTCATTTAAATCCTTCACAGGATCAACAATTTCTAACATTTGATTTCCAGAAGTAGCATCAGTCACCATCCTTGTCATCCTCTTGGATTTTTGAGGTTTTGAAGAGCTTTGAAGTAACTTTGAAACTGTAACCACTCCAATTTTCATTGTAGGAATATGCTATCTCTTCTTCTACTATTTTTCCAGCCATCTTGAGAAGCTACTACTGAAACCAAAATCTTGTTCCACTAATAGTTTATTTGTGACGATTAGGGTGATAGATGGATTATCAATTGGAGTTAGAGAAGAGATTAGAATCATATAAAGGAGGAAAATGTTATTTTCAATGATATATTTAAAGATAGCTTTAGAATACGCAGCCTAAGTTTTCCTTGATTGAGTCTTCTTCTTAGGGGTGGAGAGAGAAAGCACATTGTCTTGTTCATAGATTCTCTTCAACCGACCATTTTCTTTTGGCTACCATCACCTCTTAACTGGAATTTGTATTAGAGGACCTCACAAAGGTTTTCCCCAATGATACACTTGCACTAGATACTTGCATAGACCCCTGTTCATTCTTTTGTGATGACTTAGGCTCCTGAACAGGACCAACAACTTGCCGCCATTTCCCATCCAACCAATCCTGGGTTCTTTTAAGCACTGGGGCAACACACACCCTCATATCTAAAATTTCACTTTGGCTCCAATCAACCCTAGGGTAGGATTTATCAGGACATTTTTCATATGCAGGATCTATGATTGTTGAATCCTCAGCTACATTTTTAGGAATGTGAAATGATAGACCGAAAGAATGTATTTGTTTTAATGTTAGCCTCATAAAATATCTTCTCAAAAATTCCTTCTCATCGACACAATCTTCCCATAAATCTTTGATAGATGGCTGATGCCGATATAAGCTCCCTCCATAGAGATTATGCTTCACAAAACCCTTACTGTCAAAATTAGCTCTCATAAGAGCCAGTTACGGAGGTTATATTCATGAAAATTGCTTCGCTCCCTAGCCATCTGGTTTTTGCACACACAAAGAAGGGTCTCTCTAATAGGAAGACTATACCTCAGTTACCCATTTTCATATACTTAATATTAACCATGGCCATTTGTCAACAAACTTCCAAAAATATCAGTAAATCTTTAGGATACCGAGGTAATTTAAATGGGGCTTTCTCAAAATTCCCTATTATCAGATAGGAAAACTTATCAAATTGAATATAAAAACTCCCAAATTTTGATACAAGAGAAATCAATTTGAGGAAAGTATAACACCCCTCCGTTTTGGCTCTTTGATCGGTAGTGTTTTCTTTGTAATGGTTGTGTTTGATTATGCTTTGACTTTGGAACTAGGTTGCTTTTGATTGCAATTGTTATACAATGTGGATGTTATATTTCGATGTGATGTTATCCTAATGTTACCCTTATGGCATGTTTTGGATTAACTTAGAAGATATTTGATTTAACGATGTTTTATGCTGTTGATCATGTTATTGATGTAAAATGCGTCAGTTAGTGATATTGTATTGGTGAAGGGGACGAGATTGTATCACTCGCTTGCGAGTGCCCTACGATTCTGAGATTTCCTCTTCACGGTGTGATTGATCATATTATGTATATATGCACGTTCGACATGCTCTTTGTTGCAGGTTGGCAGGTACATGACATCGACTCCACCTGGTTTCCAGGTTTGAGCGTGTCCATTGACCAACGGAAATTATTTGGGAGATAGTAGCTAGGTTTTCTATGTCAAGTCGTTACCCTAGTCACCATGTGTCGTCGGGTTGTAGTCGGGTTTGGTTGTTTCATGTTGCCCAGATCACCTTGGTCTTTAATTAAATTCAAGTTATAATGGCTTGTGTTGTTAATATGTGGCTTAAATGTAATTGGTTGTAATGCTAGGAATGTTATTTACTTTATTAATTAATTTAATTTAATTAATAAAATAATCTAATCTTGGATTAGATTTATTTTATTGATTAATTAAATTAATTGTGTGAATTGATTAAGTTATTTCTTTCGAATTAAAAGTGTTAAAAGTTTTAAATTCTTTTATTGAAAAGAAAAATAAAAAATAAAAATAAAACTAAAAGGTATTACATTCTATTTGGAAAATAGAATTTTGTTTTAAGTTATTTAAAGTTCAAATGTTTCAAAATGCAATGACTTTGTAGAAAAGATATTTTTGGAAATAGTTGACTTTTTTTGGTAAAGGATATTTGTGAATTTGAAATTGGAATTTGTATTGGAATTTGAATTTGAGTTACAATTTAATTTGAATTTGAGTTTGCAAATTAAATTTGAATTTAATTTGAACTTGAAATTTAATTTGATCTAAATTTGAATTTGAGTTTGAATTTGAATTTGGGGGAAACTCTATTTTAGGGGATTTTTGTTCATTTTGAGGGGGATGGGTTTTCAACTTGGATGGAGAGTTTGTTGGTGGTTTTACTTGGATTTGTGAAGGAGGTGGAGACTTTGGCTTGGGATGGATTCAATGGAGGAATTGGAAAACTCCATGTTTGAAGGCTTCAAGTTTTGGAGGAAGAAAACAGGTTCCTCTTATCCTTGCTTGTCCATTTTGAAAATAGATTAGATCCTCTTCATGCTATTTAGAAATCTTGAAATGTTGTTTGAATCCAATGAAAACCATGGGTTATTTGTTTGAAAACTTGCATTTTGTGTTGAGATTTTGAAAAGAAAACCAAAACTAGAATCAACAATGGAAAAATGAAATGAAAACCAAAAGAGTCTTGTTGTCAAAACATAAATCTAAACCCTATGCTTGTGATGAAAAATCCATTGTTTTGTTACAAGATTTTGTTGGGAATTTGCTCAATAAAACCCACAAATTCATTTT
>VDFB02249276.1:86429-96723 GCA_007258455.2 Sequoia sempervirens
ATGGTTAATATTAATTATACGAACATGGGTAAATGAGGGTATGTCTTCCCATTGGAGACCCCTTCTTTTGTGTGCAAAACAAACTAGATGGCCAGGGGAGGTGAAGAAATTCTCAAGGAATATAACCTCCATAATCTGTCTATGAGAGCTAATTTTGACAGTAAGGGTTTTGTGAAGCATAATCTCTATGGAGGGAGCTTATATCGGCATCAGCCATCTATCAAAGATTTATGGGAAGATTGTGTCGATGAGAAGGAATTTTTGAGAAGATATTTTATGAGGCTAACATTAAAACAAATACATTCTTTCGGTCTATCATTTCACATTCCTAAAAATGTAGCTGAGGATTCAACAATCATAGATCCTGCATATGAAAAATGTCCTGATAAATCCTACCCTAGGGTTGATTGGAGCCAAAGTGAAATTTTAGATATGAGGGTGTGTGTTGCCCCAGTGCTTAAAAGAACCCAGGATTGGTTGGATGGGAAATGGCGGCAAGTTGTTGGTCCTGTTCAGGAGCCTAAGTCATCACAAAAGAATGAACAGGGGTCTATGCAAGTATCTAGTGCAAGTGTATCATTGGGGAAAACCTTTGTGAGGTCCTCTAATACAAATTCTCAGTTATGAGGTGATGATTAATAGGCCAGCAGAAACAGTCAAGTTGAAGAGAATTTGTGAACAAGACAATGTGCTTTCTCCTACCCCTAAGAAGAAGACCAATCAAGAAAAACTTGTGGCTACAAATTCTGAAGCTATCTTTAAATAGATCGCTAAAGATAATATATTTCCTCCTTTGTCTGAATTTCCCTCTTCTCCACCTCCAATTGATAATCCACCTATCACTCCTAACTCTCCTAAAGAAAATATTAGTGGAAATGAAGATTTTGGTCTGGTAGTACAACCTCCCTAGGATGGTTGAAAAAAGCAGTGGAGAAGAAGAGAAAGCATATTCCTACAATGACAGTTGGAGTGGATACAGTTTCAAAGTTACTTCAAAGCTCTTTAAAACCTAAGAAAACTAGGAAGATGTCAAGGATGGTGACTGATTCTACTTTTGGAAATCAAATGTTAGAAATTATTGATCTGTGGAAAGGATTTAAATGAAAGATAGGAAATAATGGAGGCAAACTCACAGTCCACACATGTTGATATGGGGCATCCAACACTAGAAAGGTGATGGGTACCATGCAATTATTCCAGTCAATACCTTGATTAAAAGAGTGAAAAGAGCAGGAGGAAAGAAAATATAAAGTGGAATCTCAAGTCCCTGCTTACATTGAGTAGCTTTATTTCTTCCATGACCGATCCTCCACCACATCGATGAAGCCTCAACTACCAGTGCCCAGGGAGCATCAATAACTCCTGTAGAAAAAATTAAAAAGAATTTGAGCTATTCCAGAGCTGCTTGTGAGGGGATCGATAAAATATCTCAAGAGGCTATCTTCTTTCTAAATAAATTTGTGCTCTTTTACACTCAAGTTGTTAATAAGACGAAGGAGTTAGTAACAGAACTTCAATAGCTCAGAAAAGATCAAACTAGTCTCTATGTGCTTGCTTAGGAAATGAAAGAATTGAACTCTATGGATCCAAAGATATTAATTGGTGAGCAAATTGTGAATAATCCTAAGGAGCTAGACCCTTCCTGGTCCGTTTCATTGGAATGGAAATTGAATATATATGATAATCTGGTGAAGGAAATTAATAATACACTTGAACAATATTATGAAATGTTTGCGGAAATTAAAGAAGATTGTCATATTTTGGGAGTGGAAATTACTGATGAGTTTGATGAAAACATTCTAGATATAAAAGAGATCTCTTTGAAGTTTAGAGAGATATTCAAGAAAGAAATAGTTGATCCTGCTACAGTGACATGGGAGTCCTTCTCAAAACTCAGTCGAATGGAGATCCACTTGAGGACTTATAAATGTGGGAAGAGAAAAGATCTCAGATGTTGGTTGAGTCTAAAAAGGCTTTGGCCACATGGAGAACTAGGTTACAGATTACTACAACTCTAGGAAGCAAAAACATCACCGCAATTGTCACCAAGTACCGGGAATACAAGCAAAGAGTAAAGGCACAGGAGGCATTACTGAAGGAGGAGGTGGAAATAATTGGAAGCGAAGGAGTCGGTGCTAGGAGTGGGACCGCTGTTTAGTTTTTAGTTTTTATGTTATTTTCTTTAATTTGGCTCTCTTGATACTTCAAAGACTTTTTATTTTAATTTCTAAAACAGTTGTCTTCAAGAAACCATTATCAAGACAAAAAAAACTCTATATTTTCCAGTGATCGTTTATTATTGGAATGTTAGATTTTTTGATAGTTTCATTATTGTGGAATGTTTATCTGTGAATAAAGATTTTATGGTGATGGATGTGTAAGGATTTCTCAGTATAATTTAGGTGATTTGGTAGTTTAAGCTTTTATTGTTTAAGTTGGGTGGATGCCTTTATAAGTTATTTATGTTGAACTGTTAACTTATGTTAGCTTATAACTTATGAGTTATGGATGTTGAATTGTTAGTTTTTGTTCAAGGAATGGATTAATAACATTCCTTTTAGTTATTTATCAAAGATTGTGTGAATGGAAATGCAATAGGAATTTATAATTAGTGTGAAAAGTGTTGTTCTTTAAAAATGATGCAGAATCACATATCAAATTCAATACCATGGAATACAATATAAAAATTTGGCTTTTCTAACCTTAGTCACTAGTCCTTAGATTTTTTTATAACCTTGTGTGAGTTATAAATTTTCATAACTTCATGATTCCCTGACTTGGTTGATGGTTCACTTTGCTGAGTTGCAAGTCTTTCTTGGTCATCTTTTTACTCGGTGGGTCAGAGGTTTCAAAAACTTCAAAACTTCAGAGTTTGGTTCTAACTTCTAAGGTTCACTTTGTTGAAGCAAGAATGGAAAAGAGATAAATAAAGCTTATTATTATAACTAATAACACTCTGAAGAAATGATCACTCACCTTTTAAGTCTACATTTTCGGATTTCACTAGCTTTTGAATGGAGAAGTAGAACCTCAGAACCAAACCAAAAGATGTGTAAGAATAAATGACACTTTTCGATTGTATTTATATCAATCCATGATTCCATATTTGGAAATTTCTATGGGATTTTTTAAATGGTATAATGCAAATATTTTGCAAATCTCGCAAATCTCGCTTTTTTATACAACGAGATGTTGTAATTTTTGAGGCAAAATGTGTCCCCCAATGTAATTATTTTTTAATGTTATTGGAAAAATAGGTCCTCATGAGAAACTATTTATAAATTTTAATTGGCGAAATGGGTCTTCACAAGCAACTATTTGTAAATTTTAATTGGCGAAATGGGTCCTGATACAATGTTGTTTTAATAGTATTGGCAAATATGTAGGTGTTTTATTAAATACTTTCGGGATTCCAAGAAAAAATATTAGTCAGTCTAATTGAAACATGTAGTTTGACAATGGAAATTTTTTTGCTTAAATATGCCTCATAAAAAAACTCATTAGCGAATGGACATGCATTGGACCTATAGTTTGTAAAATCCGGGCGATTTGGACACTCTGTTGGCTGTGAGAAATTCGCCAATTTTGACTTGGTCGATTCCTAGAATTCGCCAATTGGCAAAGATTCGCTACTAAAGTTTTCCCTAATGACTAAGTTTGTACCTTCAAATGAAATAAAAATTAGACTTGGTTGCCATTATTTTCCCCTTCCTTGTAAGTCAAAAAAGATTAAATTTATTTTGGTTGGGGTCTTTAGTTTCCTTTATCAACCTTTATTTATCATTGGTTGATGTGTATATCTATGTGCTTTTAATAAAGTGTTTGCAAGTATGAGGAAGAAATATTGGAATTTTACACCCCTAGGATTTCTTTTCATGAAATATAATTTAAACTTCTTTTTATTTCTAAGTTAATATAGATTAAAACCTAGGGATTGCATCCTTTATTGTAATTGTTGAAGATTAAGCTCATCGAGCACTACATTTCTTCTTTCTTTAACTTGATCACCTCTTTGTTAGGATGGCTTATTGCTAAAGAATATAACAATCATATAACCCTTTAATACATCTAGCTTTAAAATTTCCCTTGCACATATTTTTTTTATCAAATTTCCCTAGGGATGTGATTGATCAAGATCAAGATAGATGTTTGAATCTTACATGTTTTAGACCATAACTTGAGTTTGCTGAGTATGCCATTAAGTGGATAACAAATTCTTAACTTGCATGATGGATGAAATCTAGTGAGCTATCAAAATTTGCAAAGTGTCACCATACTGGGGTCTTAGGCCCCTTTAATAGATATATAAAAATGAATTTAAGATGTACAAAAATTCACATTTACATTAATTCAACTAGGTTATGGAAATATATAAAAAATGGATATAACAAGATATTTTGAAATAGAAGTACAAGGAATAAATCATAAAATAGAAATGTGGATATGGTCAAAAATATAGAAACAATTATGAGAAACTCACTTTATAGGATGATAGGATGGTGCATTTTGTAAGTTGTGATAAAAATATAGATACAAGACTCTAGTTCTAGCATGGATTTCAAAATGTATGTACATAAGGATACAAAAACGCACAAGACAATATACTAGATATACTAGAATCAAACAACAAAATCAAAATCACTTTGATCTAATTATTTTAAATGAAATAAACAAAATTACAAAGATAGGAGAAGAAATTCAAACCATTCGTGCATTTTGTAGTCCAAAAACACTCATGTTGTCTTTAAGAAGGAGAGAAAGAGGGTGGCTACTTAGTATCTCATTTTTAGTTCAATCCCCTATTTTGATCTTTTATTTTATTTTATTTTTATATTTTGTTCCTATCATATGAATTATATGAGTGAATTCTAATAGGATGCTAGCACAACATGTTGATATTCATGCAATGCACTTCCATCTTTGATTGTATACTTTTATGAACTATTAGTCTCCTTTTTAGCTTTCAAAATTCTTTGATAATCATCAGCTAGCCTAATTTTTTTACAATCCTATTGTCAACTTTATATTTTTAATGATCATTGGGCTTCCCTCCCTTTCTTCTAAGATTTTGGATCCTCAATCCCTCATACATTCTTGAGCTCCCCAAGAGAAACCTACAAAATATTGTAGTACTCTAACATTATACCATGACTCTTTGACCTTGTGAATATCCTTTGTTACATCATGATGAAGATTGATTTGCTATGTTTTGTACTCTTTTACTTTATTTTCATTTATTTTTGTTTGCATTATGGAGCTATCACTTTTTTATCCTCGTAGACCAAGGATTACTTCTTATATATTTATTATCCTTTTTATTATTATTCTTAATCCTAGATACACATAAACTAAGTGTACACACTCTCTAATTTTCCTTCATTCCATTGGTTTTAGCATGGAGGTTAAAAGATCAAAATAGGGGCTTGAACAAAAGGCAATATCTTAAGTAGCCAACCCCATTCTCTCCTTCTCAAAACCAACACAAGTGTTTATGGATTTCCAAACTCACAAATGGTTTTAATTTCTTCTCCTATCATGGTACTTTTATTTGTTTCATTTAAAATAGTTATAGTAATGTGATTTTGAGTTTGTTGTTCACTTATAATATAACTAGTATGTTTTCTTATGTGTTGTGTTCCTACATATATGCATTCTTGAATTCCATCTTGAAACAATATTTTTATAGCTATTTTTTTTTATCACAACATGCAAATTGGATTCTAGTGCACTAATTAGGTGTTACCACACCACCCTAGCATCCTAGCAAGTGAGCTTCCCATACTTGTTTCTATTTTTTTCCATCCAAATATTTTTATTCCCTAATTAATTTCCTACTTTTATTTAGACTATATATTTTGTTACATTAAAATTTTATTGATTTCCATAACCTAGCTCAATTGATGTAAATGTAAATTTTTGCACATCTTAAATTCTCATTTGCATCTCTTAAATGGGCTTAAGACACCAAGGTGATGTCATTTTTTTACTTTAGACAACTCATTAGTTTTCATCTATGTGCAAGTTGAGCATCCATGATCCACTAAATGAAACACTTATTTAACCCAAGTCATTGACTAAAACATGTAAGATTCAAATACCTCTCTTTATCTTGTTTAATCACACCCCCAGGGTAGTTTGATAAACAAAATACATCCAAGGGAAAATTTAAATCTGAATGCATAAAAAGGGTTTTTTGATTGGTATGTTCTCCAAAAACAAGCTCCAAATTGACAAGTGATCAAGTTAAGGAAAGAAGAAACATAGTACCCAATGAGCTTAATCTTGAGTGCAATCATAGTAAAGGGTGCAATCCCTAGTTTTGGATCCATAATAACTTAGAAACACAAATAAGTAAATCATCTTTCATCATAGAGAACCTCGAGATGTAATATTCCAATATTGCTTCCTCATACCTACAAACATTTTACTAAAAGCACATAGATGAGCACCTCAACCAATCATAAATGAAGGTTCATAAAAGACACTATAGACCCCAACCACAATCTATTTCATCTTTAAGGGCTTACAAGTAAGGAGAAAATAATGGAAGCCAAGTCTAATTTTGATTTCATTCCAAGGTGCAAACTTAGTCATTTAGATAGTGAGGATCACTAGGTGAAGAGAGCACCCTAATCATGAAATGAATACATGAGATATATGTTTTATAATACCTAAAAAAGAAAAATAATCTAACCCAAAACCATCCTTATTACATGAACGAAAGAAATAATAAAATTTCAACATAGATATAAACATAACAAAAAATTAATTTCATCTAATACAAAATCATTTATTAAAAAAATATAATCAAAAAATTGTAAATCTAATAATTTCATTTCATCAAATAAACATATTAAGTGAACACATTTTTTTATGAAATATTTTAATTCTAAAATATCTTTAAAGAATATATTTAATTAATTACATACATTTTATATCATTTTAAAAGTAATTAAAGTTTTGATTATGAAAAAAAATCTATCTTTTAAGAAAGTTTTAATGTAATAAAAAAATATTAGCCTTCCCATTGAAGTTAGCATACGAGTGTTCCCACATTTTCTACGAAAGCTTGGAACTCCATCTTTGCAATGACATGGAAGAACAAAGCGAAAACAAGACGGCCGTGATATAGTCAAGTCAATTGATGGCGATGTTGATAAAAGTTAGTTAAGTCAATAGATCGATGTTGATAAAAGAAGTATTTTTAAATTCCAACACTTCATGACCGATAGAGAAAGAATAGTCTTTAGTGGACATTATATGTTGTCGTCCATTCTTTCTCCTTCACACCATAGAAATATAACTAGCAATCGCACCTTGATGTGCAATGTGTATGCCGAAGAGGTGTGGAAGGTCAATTAGGGAAAAATATAGTTTTTTTTTTTTTGCATACATTTGTGTAATACATGAGATCAATTGATAGGTCATTTTAAAATTATTATTATTAGTATTATTATTATTATTATTATTAATTTTATTTTATATTATTTTTTATTTTATGTAGTACATATAGTTTTTATAAATTAATTTTATTTGATTAATATAGAAATAAATAAATAAAATTAATTATAATAATTTCATATTTATATTTAATATTTTGTATTAAAGAATATAATATTTATTATTATTATTTATTTTATTTTATTTTATGTGATACATATATTTTTCTTTTTCCTAAACTATCTAAAGATCAATTAAAGTATGAGATTTTTTATAAATTAATTTATTTTGATTTAATAGAAATATATTAATCATGACTTATAATATTTCATATTTATATTTAATATTTTGTATTATAGAATATAATATATAATAATAATATACCCTATATTTATTATTATATATAATAATAAATATAATTAATCTCTATTATAAAAATTATATAATATATTAATTATAGTTTTTATTAATTAGAATATCACTATAAATAATTATATAAAGACAAATAATTAGCATTATAAATAATAATTTAAAGTAAGTCAAATCATTTTTTAATGATTAAAACTATCAATTAATAATTCTCGTAGTAAATAAGATATTATTTTATAAATAAAAATGCCCTTTTATTAGTGACAGTATATACTCAATTTTTCAATAATAAAAAAATGAGGTAGATGTTTTTCAAACTTCTCCTATCCGAGCTAGACACGTTTCATCCCAGTTTCGGGACTATAGTTCGTTGAATTATTGGGCATTTTCAGTGAGGTTACCTTCGTTTAGCAAAGTAGTTGAGTTAGCAAGGAATAAGGTTAAAACCGCCTTCAACAGTACCAGAGAGCTCTGTATCTCCTTCACATGACAGAAAATCAAAACAACTCAAAATTCCACAAATCTCCGGTGTCAAAGAAAAGGGAACTTTCTGTTAGCAGTTGCTCTTCTGTTACAGCATAAGATGGTAGCTGCAAAAAGCCACTGTCGTTAAATGACGGACATCTCTCCAAATTTATATATGAATCCCTGAGCAAATAATCCAACGTCAAGTCCTGCTGCTCATAAATTGCATTCCCGTCACTTGGCGCCTCTGTTTCTGAAACAGAAAACGATTCCGAAACACAAAACGATTCTGAAGGCGACGCACTCTCCTCCGTCAACACACAGCTGTCAGCTGCGGGAATTTGATCAAGTGCATATTTGGCTGCGACGAGCTGAATCTGCTGACGGGAAAGTGAAGACGCAGACGGAATTGCAGGTATGGAATTGGGGAAATTGAGCTTGGCGTTTGGGCCGCGAAGACAGTAAATGTGCTCAGTATTAGGATCTTGGCCGTACACTCTGAAACCCTCGCCGAAACCTTATTTTCAGGCTGCGGCTCGTAAACTAAGAGAGTCAAAGGCCAATTGCAGCTGCACGGAGGAGAAAGGCAAAAATTATGAACGGTTTGTGAGATTCAGTGAAGCACCTTGCCGGGCGATGTACATAACACAATACGTCTCATCTCGAGGTGATGCGATTAAATCCTATCGGGTAACTAAATACGTCTCGTCTCTCCACTTGACGTGACAAGTAAGGAGAAAAAAGAAAGCAATGGGAAAACAGATGCAGCGGAACAGCGGGTGGGGCTATGATATTTTCTATTAAAAAGATGGACGGTTGAGATGCGCTTTACTGTCAACCAGGGTCTTTGGTAACTTTTCAGCCGTTCGTGAGAAAATGAACCCAGAGTTCATATAGGACACGCCTTCAGCGTAATTAATTATTTCTATATGAATATTAAATTGGTAGTTCATTGAGATTGTAATTTATTGAATTAAAATAAATATAGAGTCCATTTTAAAATTGTTGTATTATGGATTTTGATTGGGGTGTATTATATTTAAAATAGTTCAAGTGACATAATTTTATTATAATGATATATTTTTTTCTTATATAAAAATTAATTATTGATATTTACTTGGTGTATATCTAAGGTAAAGAAAATAATATAGTTTTAGAAAGCACCATCTCAAGTAAGTTGTAATGTCTCAAGATTTCATCTAACACATCAATGAATAAAATTTAGATGAAACACTTATTTTGTTATTCAAATGTGACACCAAGCTTGTCACGTTGTACCTCTACATCTACAAGCCATGACATAACACAAATACATGCTTAACATGCTTACCAATTCACTAAGCATAGTGACACAAATGGAAGACTAACTACACCATAACCTCAATTGTGTGACTAAAGAAAGCAATATGAATTAGAGGAAGGTTGGGGTTCCCATGCCAAATAACAAACCCCAACGCCTTGTTTAATGGGTCACTCCTTAGGTATCTTAGAAGGAGAGAAGAAATAGGACAATATCCTTTAGTTTAGGATTTAGGGATGAAAATACATAGAATTAGATTACTATAAACAAATTGCATAGCTTAGACTTTTATTAGACATTTGGACTTCAACCAAATGTCTAGTCCACTTTTGCATCAAATTACCTACAAAGCTTTTGATATATTTTTCCTTTCATTTCTTCTTCTGCAATGTTCAATCTTACTTCTGGACATCTAATTCTCTACTTGGACATCTTATAATCATAATGTCCATTCTCAAGATTTTCCTTCAATTATTCACAATAATTCCTTTGTTTATCTCAC
Source organism: Sequoia sempervirens (assembly GCA_007258455.2). Classification (NCBI taxonomy): domain Eukaryota; kingdom Viridiplantae; phylum Streptophyta; class Pinopsida; order Cupressales; family Cupressaceae; genus Sequoia; species Sequoia sempervirens. Next base: position 96,506 of record VDFB02249276.1, read on the forward strand.
CTTCTATAGATTTTCAATGGAATTTAGGATATCCATTTCCATTTCCACATCCACTTCTCATGTTCATCCTGTATCAAATGCCCACATCTCCCATTCATGCATCCTATATCAATTTAAATTCCTAAATTTATTCAAGTTCACTTCTACCACTCCCCTACACTTGTTGAAATATCGGCATACAATCCTTCTCTCATCTATCAAAAGTTTCAAAGGTTTTG
>VDFB02249277.1:0-12359 GCA_007258455.2 Sequoia sempervirens
GATTATGGAGGATGTGACATTTGGAGAGAGAAGAATTTGAATTAAAAATTGATTTAATTCATAAAGGATAAAGTGACTAAATTAAATAAATTGGGATATTTATTTAATTTAGAGAGGAAAGGGGGGTAAGGTATTAAATTTATTTATTAAATAACTTATGGGACATTAGGATGCAGGGAAATATTAATTAAATAATAAATTATTTACTTAATGCAGATGAGGGATGCAAGACAAAGGAATACAAGGGGTTGATTTGACCATATGGGAGTGGTCAAATTCAGGTGTCTACAACTTCTACCCACTTTGTAAAATAATCAATGGCAACGAGAATCTTAGAGTGTCCCCAACTAGATTTTAGCTTTCCTAAAAACCTTTGGCAAGCATCACAAGTTTTTACAAACTTGTGGGCAACTTTGAACACTAAGGGCCACCAAAATCCTATTCTCAATTTTTTTTGGATAGTTGTCTTTTCCATGTAATGGCTTCCAGAGACTCAACTATGCATCTCAACTAGGAGTTCCAATGCTTGCTTACCATCAAAACATTTAAGTAGTACACCTTCTAGACTCCTCCACCAAAGCTCATTGTCAATGATTACATATTTAATAGCATACAATTTTATGGTTCTTTTTTCATTATCTTCCATACCTTTAGGACATTGCATAGTCTAGAGATATTGGACAATACACCTATACCATCTTGATGTGGACCTATGCAGATTTATTGGACATTGCTTCGATTTCAGTTTCTCCTTTCTTTAACATTTTAGAGATTAGATAGGTAATCTCTGCAAAGTTTGTTACAAACCTCCTTAAGAAATTGATGTTTCCAAAGAATGAATGGATTCCTTTGATATTCTTTGGCTGTGGGATTTTATCTATGGCAGCCACTCTTTCAAGATCAATTCGTATTCCTTCTTTTGACACAATATGGCCAAGCAACTTTTCTTCTTTCACCCTAAACACACATTTCTTTGGATTCAAGGATATTCCATATTAAATTTCCTTGAAAAATACCTTCTTAAAGTGTATACAATGGTCTTCTTCTTTCTTTTTGTATGCTACCAAATCATCTTGATAAACTGCTAAGAAGATATCAATAAAGTTAGAAAAGGCCACATCCATAGCCCTTTGGAAAAGAGCACCTACATTTTTTAGGCTAAAAGGCATCCTACCATAAACATAAGTGCCCCAAGGAGTAGTACATACAGTCTTATTCTGCTTGAACTCCTTAACCACCACTTGATTGTATTCGAAAAAACCATCTATCATAGATAGAAGCTCACAACTAGTCACCTTTTGTAAAATAGCTTCCATGTTAGGTAATGGATAGTTGTCTTTCAATGATGATATATTAATATTTTTTAAATCTAGACAAAGCCTTATATCACCATTTTTTTTTACTGGCACTAAGTTAGACACCCATGTAGAATGTGTAGTAGGTTTAATAATATCTACATCTCTTAACTTGACCAATTCTTCTAGCATCTTAGGTTCTAATGTAGGATTTATTGGCCTTTGCTTTTGCCTAAAAGGCTTAGCATCAGGTTTTAGTGGAATCTCATGTTGAAACAATTCCTCAATGTAGGCCTTTAGATCATCATAAGACCAAGAAAACACCTCAATGTAGGCCTTTAGATCATCATAAGACCAAGAAAACACACTCCTATATCTCCTTAACAAAGCAATCAACATTTCTTCGACTTGAGGTTTCATCTTCTTTCCAGTGTAGACTTTCTTTGGAGCAGTTTTTGTGCCAATGTTGACCTCTTCCAGATCCTCCTTATTGAAAGAGATGGTATAGAATGCTCTGATACCATGTAAGAGCTGAAGATTAGCTCAACACCCAAGAACACCTACAAAAATAATAAAAACCTTTCACAAGAGGGTATGCAAGAATATGAGCTTTCTTGATATTAAGACATATCAAATGATGAGGTATGAAGTATGATAAAGTATAATGAAAATGAGTACAATAACCCTTCTTACATAGGAAAGGTTGAGATGTAGTATGTAACAATATATTGACATGTGTCATAATCTTATGACATGTGACAACTAACTAACTACCTAGTAGAATGTGAAGTCTTAGATAAGGCTTCTAGAAGGAATCTTATTTCTTATGCAAACATGTGAAGGGAGGTGGCCCCATTATAACTAATTACCTAGTGAATTCAACCTAGGAATTAATTAAGTTCCTAAGTAAACTTATGTAAGTGTAATTAGATAATTAATTACACCAACACCCCCCCATAAGTGAAAATTAGAGAGGAAATAATAATGCAACGATGGGTCCTGGCTACACGGCCATTTTAGGTACCCATGTACAAATGCAAATGAAATCAATCTAATCTCTCACAACTGGAAAAATGGAGAAAACCCAGTGGGACAAAACTCCTTTACAAAAGAGAGATAACAGAAAATAAAGTGAGGAAAGATGGAGGACTCCATGATACCCCCAAGTACACCATCCGTCACATAGATACATTACAACCAATAACCCCCCATAAGAGGGAAAGAAAGATACTATGTAGTCCCCCATATAATTTGTAATCAACTACAAAAATGGTAAGTTCCTGAAGACAAAACATGATCCAATGTCAAAAAACAACTTGTCTCCCTTTTGGGAGAAATAAAACCAAGTACAAATGCAGGAATACTTCCCATTTTGGATAGGAATTAAAGAAAGGAAGGATGGATATGGATGATGATGATTTCTTTGAAAGTTTCTCATATGTCTCCTTTGCCACTAAAGATGGATATGCCACAATCAAATCAAGTACATTCCCAATCAATGAAGAAGGTGACAAATCAGGACTATGTGGAAATTGATGCTAAACAAGATCTAAAGACCAGGATGGTTTGACAACAATTGTGCAATGGTTATCATCAAATAGGAGAGATAACCCCTCAAATGTGTACTTCAAATTTGAAATGTGAGACTCCATAAAAAAGGATTCAATGTTTGATAGATAGGAATCCCAATCAGGAAGACAATAAGATACTTGTTGTAATGAATCACTGGATGTGCTCAATGAATCACCACCATAAGAATGTTCTTGTTGAATAGGAATTATGGAAGCCTTAATCAATGACTCTGCACAAGGAATCATTGAAGGTGAAGGTACATTAATTTTCTCTGATGGATAAGAAGGAGCATCTGAAGAACCCTTGTCATCCTCATTTGAATATTCAAAGTAGTCCAAATAATCAAACTCCTACATAGTATATGCATCATAGGGTATCATGTTTGAAAAATGAACAGGCACAAGACAATCTGAAATAGGATCATATGGGAATGGTTGAGTATCAGGATATACATGTATCTCTCAAATTTTAGCATAAAGAGTATGAGTGTAATCACAATGATCAATACCTTTCAAAAAGGCAACATCAATATGCTTTACAATGACTCCTAAGACATGATCCCTTTTGCAATTCCATGCAAATTTCTTACTATCAGTACCAAGAGGGAGAACAAGATTATACAAATGTGGCAAAAAATGAAGCCATCAAAGATGTTTGACAATACAATTTCTCCATTGCTTATAGTTTCCCCTTTTCAACATAATCAAAGTAGGATGAAATGAAAACCCCGTAATGAACTATGATAAATCTCCAAGATTACAAAGACAATAACCTTCAATATCAAATAGAAACTCCCAAATATGATATATACTACAAATCAAGTCTTCCCAAATTAATAGAACCTCTCCAGGATTCGAGATATCCAAGTAATTAGTCACAATCCCAAATGTGAAAAATAATGAATAAATAATAATTGCGGTTGAATTTGGAAAAGTGCATGAGCACAATGAAATAGCTCCTGAATATCTTCCAAACACAACTTGAATCACCAAAATCAAAGAAGTGAGTAGAAATTTATGAGCTTGGAGGTCCAACAGGGAGATTTGACTTAAGTTGTGAATAATCTGTACTTACAAAAAAATCTAACAAAATGGCCTACACCACTATGAAGTATGCAGAACCAACTTTCTAACGATATCTCGTTTGCAAAATTTTAATATCGTGGCAAAACTTTATGGAAAAATTAAAAAAATAGTTGTATTTGGCACTTCAAGTACATGCAAGACTAAATAGGCACAAAAAACAAGGATAAATGGGTGCAAAAAAAATTAGCCCCTATTCATGGCATATGACCTCCTTGGGCATTGGGTCAAAATAAATAGTTGAGGGCCCATCACCAAGAGGGTGATGGGACAGAGGGGCATTGGTGGTGGCTCCTTGAGTGCCACTAGTGGTAAATAAACTCTGCAAAAATTTCAATAGCTGGTCGGTAAGGAATGTAGTGGTTGGGCCGACAAAACAATCCACGAAGTTGACAAAATTTGTAGAGCCCATGCAATAAATGAAGCTCCATTTGATGATAGAAATTGACTAGCAAGCAAATGAAGAAACTGGTGCTATAGAGAGATTGGTCTATGACAATGATAAAGGGAGCCCAGGTCAGTGGAAAGTGTTGGCCTCCTCTAGTAGTTCAATAACTAAGCCCTTAAAGTTGTAACTTGGAGATTAGATATCTACACTAAGTAGTTATCTTGCTCATCATGAAGGTTCATTTCATTGTCAACCCAGAGACGTCCACTTGAAATGGGTCAGTATTGTATGTGCATTAGGACTCAACTGTAGTCATCCTTATCCTACAACTAGAAAGGAAACAATACTAAAAATAAAATTCTTGAAGGGAACTAGCATAAGTATTGAGCGTGAATTATCAACTAAATAAAGCATCAGCAACTGAACTGGAATGGATGAAAAAATAGAAATCTCAGCAAACAGACAAGTTACTTTGTTTTCCTTGGCTGTAGGAACAGTCACATAACAAAGTTCCAATGGCTGCAGAAACAGACAACTACTGAGACCAAAACTAATTACTAAACAGAAAAATAACTATTAAACTAAATGGATGGAATTCTCACCAAGTGGCCCCCCTTGAATGAGTCTTCCCTAAGCTAACTCAGATGCAACAAATTAAAATATCATTTTATTCATTGAAAACATGATTACATCATATCAGCAATAAGACTATATTACTTGAAACTAAAAATGCAAGTACAATCTCAAAACATCCAACCTTGTGAAAAGGGGCATTTGACCATTATTTATAGCAGAAAGTCTTCTAACTAATTCCTAACTAACTAGGTAGTCAACTCCAACAAACTAGGAGGATGCCATTTATTGAAAGCATGAATAAGAGGGAGGAAGTTATGCATGTGCTAGATTTAGTCAAAGTAGACTTACCTCAATGAGGATCCAACATAGCAACACCTCCTATATTTTCTCAACTAACAGACATGATCATTTAAAGGTAAATTACAACTTCCACACAAGCTAGGAGTTTCCCTCCATTGAACTCTTTAATGACCATCTTTTTGAATTTTTTAGCAACTGACCAACTGGCATGAACTCCTTCCATCTCACAATATTCATTTATATTTCCATCTTGATGTAAACTTGCATAATAACATTAGTGTGCACAAAACAATTATGTATCCATAATCACCTTAGAATAACATTCATTCAATCACATGTAAGATTAACATAAATATATCACATAGCAGGTTATTATTATCAAAAGTCACAAGGATAAGTTCATGCCCAAGGTTCATAATTTTAGGGAAATAACACAGAGAGTGTCAATAACCAGGTGCTAAAGTCTATGGTAACAATAACAAATATATGATAAACCCTATCAAAATTGAGCCATTATTTGGACTCATCATTTCCCCCCAACCTAATGATTTGCTGGTCCTCGCGTAGAGGGAACTCTATTCCTTTGCCTTGTCAAAGCTCTAAAGTCACCAATTGCTACATGTCCTTGATTAGTATCTACAGTATCTGAATTTGGATCCCAGTAGAACCCCTACTTGTTTTCCAATTTGTTCCACCTTGGCCTCTCTATATCTATATCATACTGATAGTTTTTGTAATCTGTTACTAGCCACAATAAGATGGGTAGCTAAAATATGAATGGAAGCCAATAATGTTGCTTCATTCTCCCAAGATGCATGTACCTAATGCTTCTTTTGCAAGTTGCATAGTAATTTTACAAGGAATGGGATTCAACTTGTTTTAACTAATCTGAAAGATCATTCCATCTTTGTGATATATACCCCAGTTCTATTTTTCCTATAGTAGCAACTATCTTCTCATATTCCTAGTATGCTTCCTCCCTAGCATGCATGATCCTAGTTTTGTACACCCAATTATAAAGAATTTTGTGCCATGTGCAGTAAATGTTTGAAGGGTTACTTGATTTGGCTCTTAGAGACAAGGGAGTATGGAGTTCTCTTTCTCTGTATATTTTAAATTGTAGCCCCCAACTGATTTCATTTTGGATCCATCACATGAATGCCCTCAAGTGAATATCCACAATGTATAAAAATGGATTCCATTCATGGTCATTAGGGATAGCAAAATTATGTAAACACAATTCACACAACAAATTTTTAACTTCAAGAGCAGAGGATTGGTAGGCTTGAAAAAAATTATGTGGTGTTTCAATGGAAGGACTTAAACTGGAAATGACCCCTCATAGCTTGAAAGAAAGATGTTTCTCCCTTAAATGCAATGCATATATCCTTGGAGGAGTTTTGCATGCCATAATTTGATGTACTAGAGCCACCACATTATCTACCTTATCCTTTAATGCAATAATCTCTACATTCTTTTCCTCAATTTTTGCAATTTTCTTATTAACTTCTTCCTGTAGCTTGAGTCTTTCTTTGTTCCACTCTTCCTCTTTCTTATACATTTCATTCCATAATTCTAGGGCTACTAATGCCCATGAAAAGGTAGGAGGTTAATGTTTTCCTACTAGGATCTTTCCTTGCACCGACTCATGTTCAAATTACTTTAGTTGTAGTGGTTCTTGTTGTTCACCTTGATCTAGTTGTAGTGGTTCCTAATTTTCAACCTGCTTTGAAACCGCAGCAAGTTTTGCTAATCCTATGTTTGCTTGTTCCTCAAAATTTTCTTCCACTTCTATATTTACCTGCCCCTTAGGAGATTTTGTGTCCTTCCTAGGTGTCCTTCTAAGTCTAGGGCTCCTTTTTGGAGGCATAGCAGTAGTTGACTCAACTAGTTTTGATTTCTTTGGAGGGATTTTATGTTTCTCAATGATTGCAGGATGACCAATATCATTAGTTTTTCATTTCCTAGGGCTAGGTTTTACTTTTTTTGGTTTTTGCTTCTTCACCTTCCCTTTTCTAATTTCTACCTCTCTCATTTTTCCTTCCTCTTTTCGAATGGAAACCCTAGTATGAACTGGAGGTTTAGGGAGAACATTGAAATTAGTGTCTAAGAATGAAATTTCTTCATCTGAATACTCTAATTCAAAGGATCCAATTTCTATTATTGATTATCTACAAGAGGGTTTGTGCTAGAGTTTGTGCCAGAAGTTGAAGCTCCAAGAGTGGTTTTAGTAACCCTCTCACCCCTACTAACCCTATGAGCTTGGGGTTGACCTCTGGGACCCGCATTTTCCAATCTGAACTAATCAATACTCAAAAATTCTTCCCATGACATACCAGACACTCTTACAAAGATGTTTTTACTAACAACTTAATCAAATAGTGATGGGAAACAGATTTTTCCCTACCTTTCTACATTTCAGCTTCCATGATTGCAAGAAGGTTGTACAACACATTTGGCATGTTGATCCTCTTGCCATGTCTCATGTGGTTCAAAAAATTGAAATGTAAAAAATGAAGGCATGATTGGCGGCCCTCACAGGTAATATATTTGATAATGTAGATAGCAACTTGTTTCCATTTTTCGAGAAGAGAAGTTCTCCTTTTTCCTTGTTTGTCTACCACAAGTGGAGGATCACTAGGCTCAGTGAATTCTGCCCTAGTTGTCCTAGCATCCTTAGAAACAGGGTAGGGTTCTCCTTCAGTAGACAAACCTGTTACTCCAACAATCCTCTCTTCAGTGACTATAACTTCTAGCCCTTTAACCATTTCCTTACCATCAGAGAATGTTTGTGCAAATTCCAAAGCAATTCCATCATTGAAACTATCTAGTTTCATAAAGTAGTCTAACCATCCACAATTTTTGAATTTAGCCAAAGAGAGTGCATCATACAATATCACCTAATGAATTGTAGGTTAATTTTTTATCAGCTGGCCTCCCATTGCTTCTACTCACAATCTGGAAAACACCTCTAAAAATTTTTCTTTCCTGCAATCCTCCTTCTGAAAACCTAATTTCTTTATGCTTCCTGCAACTCTTCTCCAATGCTAACGCCAATGTTTTATGACTCTTGAATTTACCTTTTTGGTGACATGACTATGACTAAGGCAACAAGGAAGACACAAAGGAGGGACATCATCAAATAAAATGGTGGTGGCAAGTGTCATATCATACATATAGATCATTATTTCAACTATATTATTTCAAATTTTCTCATTTCAAATTTGTTGCATTGATGGTGCATGAATTACATGTACACACATGGAAACGTGGATTCACACTCTCCCCCAACCTAAATTAAAGCATGTGTCTACATAGGCTGTGATGTAATCATGATGTGATAAGGAAGAGTACAAATATGTGTTATGTGAAATATCAATATTAATGTACATTAATTAAACAAATGCATGTAAGATAATTAAGATACATCAAGTTGTTATGCACATACCTGAAAATTTGGAGTGTCATTTGCAAAGAATGTGGAAGGAAGTATGGTTGAGCTTATTAAATGAAGTGATGATGGAGTGAAGTGATGGTGGAGTTATGGAAGAGAGAGAAAGGATGGAGATGGATGGGCAGATAGATTTATTGATGGAGAAATTGATTCCCACAAAAAGTGGAAACCTTTATTATGATTGTATGAATACCTTGACTAATTAGAAGGATGGACACCAAGTTCGATTCCTTCAGCTATAGGAACTTCAGAGGTCTAGTGTTGAATAAATTGCTACATGAATTCTTGTTTGGAAGTTGGTTTATGGTATAACCTGAGACAATGATCGTTGACCAAGAGCTTTAATCTGACAAGATCAATGGTTGTGAGTTGAACAACACCATTGGAGAAGACCTTTGCAACTTCATATGGTCCCAACCACCTAGTATGTAGTTTTCCTACATTGTCTTTATACCTGGAATCATAAAGAAGTGCCCAGTAACCTAGTTGGAACTTCTTTTCCTTGATGTATTTATGTGAGGGGTAATTTCTAGGTTTAGATTAGATCAATTAAATCAAAGTAAAATGATAAAAACCCAAAGTAGCTACAAAACACAATGGAAATACATGAAAGAATGATTATACCTGATCGCCGAAGTCTCCATGATTCATTTTTGTAGCACCTTCTTACTTGCTGGATAATGTGGCCCTCAGATTTGTTGTGCGAGCAAAATCTGAAAATTGTCTAAGTCCTACAACAAGCTTTGAAGGATTTTCTATGTCTAAATGCCTATGTCTATTGCCAATGCCTATGTCTAAAACAAATTCCAAAATTGATCAAATGACTATATCCAATACTAAAATTGCCTATGACAATAAAGTGTGAAAGTAAATGCCTATAATCACTATGCAAAATGTCAGCATGTGCGTGTGTAATCCAAAAGTGAGAAGAAGATGGCATTTTATAGAAAATGCCATTTCGAATGGACGGACGAGATAAATTGATGACAGAACCTAAAATGAGCGGTCCAGATTAAGTCTGAGAATCCCTAATTAGGGTTAGGGAAAAATCCTTAATCGAACGGTCAGGACAAAATCAGGATCGACGGTGGAGAATAAATGAGAAAATTAATTAGAAAATAAAGATTTTCAAAAATCAAGAAGATAAGATTGCCTGATTTGCAAGATTCGAAAAATCAAAAGATAAGATGTGGACTGAAGATAAGATTTGGAAAATCAAGAATGCCCGATTACTTGATTTTTAGAAGATTAATTACCAATTTGAATTAAATTAATTCAAATTATAGATTTTATGAGATAATAAATAATCTTTTTCAGATTATTTACCAAAATGACTGACAATTAAGATTGTGATGACATTTTAAATAATTGATTTATTTAAAATGAGAGGAATATTAAATTGACAATTAAATAATTAAATTTAATTATTTAATTTAGCGATAAGATTAATTAATTAAATAAATTAATCAATTCATTTAATTAAGACAGTTAGTGACATATTAAATAAATAAATAAAACTTATTTATTTAATAATCAGGAAGAAATATATGACAAAGGATAATTAAATAAATTAAGAAATTTATTTAATCAAGGGAAGACTTAGACAATTAATGGCGTATTTAATAAATAAATAAAATTTATTTATTTAATAATCATAGAAGAATAAAGACATGAATTAATTAAATAATTATGAATTATTTAATCAATAGTCGAATGTGGACCAAGGACATAATTAAATGTCTTAATTATGCTAGGACGAAAGTGGTAAAATGAAGCTTGCAGGCCTAGGTCATTTTTAGGTGTCTACATTTTGCCCCTCTTTGTCATAATGTCACTTGTCGTGTTGTGACAAAGAAAAATAAGCCAAGAATATGCCCCAGTGAGGGTATGGAGTATCATTGCCCCCTCGAGAAATTTTCAAATTTTGGGTCGGCGACAGAAAAATTTGCAAAGGGTCCCAATAAATCAATTTGATGACCAAAAAAACAACGGCGCAGTCGGTTTCAAATTCTGACATGTTTAAAGCAACGTACGAGGAAGTCAAAGGTGTTCAAATGAGCCTCCAATTTTGACCTTGTTTGAAAAATGTCATTTTGACCTTATAAATAGGTTGACAAAGGGGTTAAAGTCAATTCACTTTTACTATTTACCTTGCGAAACTTAAGAGCTCAGAGCGAAAGGCGCAGCAGCGAGGATGGTTATTCCAATGTCAGAGCACTGCAGGGAGATCGTGAGGACTTTTAGATGGCCAGAGGGCTCAGAGCCGGTGGTATGTACCCTTAACTTACTTTGTCATTTCATCGTTTTGCATGTCATTTGATGCTTTCTAGGATAGTCAACGTTTGTGCCACGACGCATATGCATTCGCGTAAGTCACAATTGCCTTCGCGTTCGATGCATTTGATGCGTCGTGACACAAGTGCCAAGACCACATTAATTGCACCGATGGTTAGCGCCGCATTTGACATTTCACGTGCCGCAAGTGACTTATCGAGTCACATTCGACTGCTGGAATGTCGCAATCATTATTTTGCGATGCAATTGCTATGTTGAATGTCACAATTGCAGATAGGTAATGCGCATTAGCCATGTTAGTGACTCATTCGCCAAAATTTTGTGGCCCCTTAAGTGTCATATCAAGACGCAATTGACATATTGAGACGCATTTGATGTTTTGAACGACGCAGTTGTCTTTTCGCGACGCAATTGCTTGGTTGCGACACACTTGCCTGTTTCTTTAATAAAACTTGTTTTGATGTTTGCGTAACCTTAGTTGCTTTTCATGATGTTTGACAGTTGTCCAAAAAGTGCTGATGCAGTGTTCATCTTGTTGCAGAGGCAGCTTGCCCCTATTTATACGAGAGAGAGCAGACCAACCACCTTTGGGTTTTCTGATTAGTTGGGCCCGCGAGAGTGGCGACGGTTGATGCATCTGGGACTATTCTATGCTGCGTTCATGCCTGCCATTCGGGCAAACAGGGGTCTGTTGACGATGTTGTATGAGCGGTGGCACTCCGAGACCTGTTCCTTCCACCTGCCAACAGGTGAGGCCACCATTACCTTGGAGGATGTCTATCGGATTCTCCGAGTACCTATTCGAGGGGAGCGGATTGTCTATGATCCGCGGTATGGCGAGCAGACCTTCCGTGCTTATTATCGAGATCAGGGTGCTGGACTGGGTATTTAGGGGTATGAGATCTGATGGGAGTTCCTGGCAGAGCACTATGGGCAGTTCGATGCATTCCTGGCGACTATGATCATAGGTATCTTGATTCCTGACCGGTGAGGACATGGATTTCTGATTGGTTGGGGAGACGTAATGGTTGGCATGAGACGGGACATGACAGTTTATGCGTGGGGTCCCTGTTTGCTAGGGATGCTTTACCATCAGCTTCATGACGTTGCATACAGGAGAGGAGAGAGTATCTCCTGTGGTACCACTTTGATGATGATCTGGGTGTGGGAGCACATTGCCATCTTCCGCCCTCCCATTGACAGACCGCAGCTAGTCGAGGGGATGCCCTACTCTTACTACTATGCCAGTGCGCTACAGTAGACCCATATGGGCGAGACAGGGTGGTGGCGGCATAGGATTGACACCATGGTGACATTCATCTAGAGGTCGTACAGAGACTGTGCAGCATGGGACGATGAGGATGAGCACCTCAGCTTTTGTAGGCAGTATAGGTATC
>VDFB02249279.1:0-10279 GCA_007258455.2 Sequoia sempervirens
ATCTTTATTTAATTAAATAATCCATATTATTTGATTAAATCTCTAAATTTCATCTAATTAAATTAAATAAATCAAACATTTATCTAATTTAATCTAACATCACCCTCTTTGGTTAAATAAATATATATATTTATTTAACTAGGTCTAAATCATTCTCTTATCATTTTGAGTTATTTAAATCATAAAATCTAAGTCAAAATGGTCAAATCAACTAACATCATTTAAATTAATCAAATCATGATCAATACTAATCCTAACCACTCAAATCCTCTAGATTTTGCAACTTGCACATGAAAATCAATTTAATTGTTTTATAAATCACCCATTTTCATTCAAAAGGCATCAAAGATGGAATATTCCTCCAAATTTGAAATCATTAGAATTGCCAAGATCTGATTGCAAACTAGAAAATACCTTCCACAGAAGAAGAAAACGAAAAAGCAGAGATTGCATAAAACATGCAAATTGATATATTCGAAAAGATCAATTAATTACAAAAGATTATTTGCTTTATAAAATCTAAGATTCCTAAACCTAATCTTATCTTGAGCAACAAGATAGCTCAAAAGATAAAGATAAGATCCTATATCCTAGGAAATAAATATGCCTAAGTAAACTTATGCAAATGTGTAATTAATAATTAATTACACCAACACCCCCCCATAAGTGCAACTTAGGGAGAAGTAAATTATTATGCAAATATGAGTCCCGGCAACAAGGCCTGATCAGGTACTCATGTACAAATGAAAAGAGAGAGAAACCCCCCTCAGTGAGATGAACTGCTGCGAAGAATCACTGGAAGAACTCTGTGGAGTAACACTGGAACTTGATATAGGCAAGCAAGGAAATATTCTTCTGTATACTACTGAAACCGGATGAGAGTCACTGATTGACTCAAGGAATCATGATTAAAGCAATAGAAGACCCGATGCCACGGAACACTCGAAAACTCCAAACTGGATCAACTCTGGAATCTGTAAGCAACAGTAGATGAATGGACCCATAATGATGACAAATCTGGAAGTTGTGTATCTCGATGCCGATGTCAAACTGTGACTGAAAACTCTTCCATGGGAAGGAGTACCAAAAATAGACTCTGGAACAATAACCATAAAAAAACATGGCCCTCAAACTAAGATGGATCCAATGTGGATCATTAACCATAGGCTCTCAATCTGAAGTGTGAACCGATGAATCTGATATGTGTCAAGCAAGACAAGAATGTGGCTAAAAAGAGACAACAGGAAACCAGACAAACTCATGCGAGTTGTCACCAAAATGAAATATGGATGCAATAACCCCCCTTAATGGAACTTTATATCAGTTCGTTTATTACAATACCCAATGATTGCATAAGGAGATAATGCAAAATTATAGAAACATAGATGAAAATGCAAACCTAGCACACTAAACAAAAATGAATGCATGCATAAAAAAAGTTATACATTTTCTGGAAATGACCTCATATCTGCATAGAGGCCGAAACCAGCTTTCCAATGCCGCAAAAATCGCGAAAATCGGACAAGCGAGTGAAAAGATATGTGTCCCGGAGTGAAAACAGCAACATCTGACTTCCGAGGCAGAAAAAAATATCAAAATGGAAAAACCAGAAAACCAAACCAGTACCATTATGTAGATCTCGGAAACAGCTTTCCGACGATATCTTATTTGCAAAAAAATGACGCTGTATGAGAAAGTTATGATCGTTTCCGTGAAACTGCTCCAAAAAGGTCTGATTCAGCCATGTAGAGCCCTCAGGGGCTAAAAATATTCGGCCCCTGGTCGTATGTAGGACCAGGGGCTGCCGCGCTGGGACTAAGGCCGAAGCCCTCGGTTGCCAATAGGACCAGGCCCGGGGCTTTACCCGACGGGGGCTGAGGCGAGGGGTTCGGTCCCCAATATGACCCTGGTCTGCGCAGTGAAAGCCCACGGGGGCGGAAATGGGGAAGCGGCGGACTGGTGGCAGAATGTGGTGGCGGTGGTCCTGCGGTGGCCGCCCGGTGGCCGCCGGGCGGCGGATCTCCATTATAACTGGAAGCGCCACGGAAACCCAAAAAAATCCGTTTTAATATTTTTTTCGATTTTCGTGCATCGAAAGGCGTGCTGGGGAGGCCGTACGGCCCCTCAGAGAAAAAAAATTTGCCTCCCGGATCAACTGCACAAAATGGACGATTTGACAGGCGTTTCTAGGGTTTTGGGACGCTGCGAACGCGATGGCGATGTCCGTTTGAGCCCATTGTGTCCCAAAATAATGGCTACCCCCAGATCTTGCAGAAAAGATGCCTGTGGAAACCCTTGCACTTGAATCTCACTGAAAGGCCATATCTTCAGATCACGAACAGGCAGCTGCAGGTCTGGAGCTCTGATACCATGTTAGAATTGCCAAGATCTGATTGCAAACCAAAATATTCCTTCCACAGAAGAAGAAAACGAAAAAGCAGAGATTGCATAAAAACATGCAAATTGATATATTCGAAAGTGATCAATTAATTACAAAAGATAATTTGCTTTATAAAAGCAAAGATGCCTAAACCTAATCTTATCTTGAGCAACAAGATAGCTCGATAAGATAAAGATAAGATCCTATATCCTAGGAAATAAATATGCCTAAGTAAACTTATGCAAATGTGTAATTAATAATTAATTACACCAACAAAATCTCCCCCCAAAAGGACTTGTCCATCCAACAAAATATTTAAGGCTCTTACATTGTCTCTTACATGTCTCCCACTTGGTATTTAACTCATATTTTATCCCCCCTAAACATGTCATCTCATCAAATTCAAATTTCAAACTTGCACATGGATCAAAATGTGTTCAACCTTCATCCTATCAAATGTTGACAAGTGGCATCTTGCCATTGGATGAATGTTAGTCCCACATTGTTCAATTTTCGACATTCATCCTTCAATCTCATCTATAAATCAATAGTTCATCTCTTCATTTCATCATCCACAATTTGAGTAAACTTACTCTACTCAAATCCATAGCAATTTATCATCAATTTCATCCAAGCATAGTTAGGTTTTATGCTGATTTTCATCTTGGAGCATACATCAAGCATCAACAAAGTGGATCATTCTTCATCACATATCAATCTTGCATCATTGGAGTTGGGAAAGGGCCAATTTTCACATCAAATTGGCACCAATTCCCTAAAGAGATTAGGAGTTTGTTTGATTTAGAATAGATTTTGATATGCTTTTAAGTTTTATTGTGTTCTTCATTTCATTTTCTATCTCTTTTGCTATTCAAATGAATTTCTTGAGGAATCTTTATTCTTGCTTGTATTTCACCTTCTAATGTGTTTGTTCATGTTGTTTTGCAGGTATTTAGATTGGGGTTCACATTATGGTGCTAGAAGGAGGGCCTATCGGAAGATCAAATCACTTTTTTTGAGAAAAATTTGTGGTTCTTGATGTTTTTGGTGTTTACAGCAAACATAACCGCTCACAGTCCAGCGTCGCCATAGAGAACCGCTCAAAAAACTTAAATTGCACCACTGGAATCGAACTGTGCCACTCAAAACTCAAACTGCGCCACTGAGAGCTCCAACATCGCCATATAGCGCCGCCATCACAAACAGAGCTGCTGGGATTTTTTGTTTTTTCATGTAGACTTAAAATGGCCATATCTTGGTCATTTTTTGGTCTTTTTTGAAGCTTTTTTTTTTTTTAAATAGGGTATAATTTCATAAGCTATCCAATGGTGTACGTTATTATCAATTTTTATAGAGTTAAATTTTTTAAATTTTCATTTAATGTCAAATCATAATGAAACTTGATCTAACTTTTAGGGTTTTTATGCTCAATCATTTATCTAACCCTCATATCTTTTTGTTTCTTGATTTCATTTGACATTTAGAGCTTGTATTGCAGGTTTTGAAGGATAAAGGAGCATGGAAGTAAAAGAAAAAACATTATCACATTATTTTTACAAGTGTTTTTAAACACTATAGTGTTTGTTTAACACTTTGTGAGGATTCTTTATTCTTCTTAAGGAAAAATTGTCATCATTTTTATGCTTAGGATCTACTAAATTCATTTCGGCTTTAAAAAGAACTTTTAAATTCTTGTTGCAAAGGGTTTAAAATGAACATTAAGACTACAACATACTAGAGTTTTTTTTTTTTTGTTAACAATTGAACAAGACAACTCTCATCTTTCCTTTGGTGCTTAAAACGAATCAAATCATTGCTTTGAAGGATAAAATGAATGTGTTCCTTTATTGTTTTGTAATTATTTACACAAAGTAATATCATCAAAAGACGTATGCGCTTCTCTCGCGCCTCATGGCGATCTTGAGAATCAAAAGGCTTTTGGTGACATTAAGTTGCATAAATAATTTCCCATACACACTTCGATTTAGGTCTAAAATTGAACATCTTGTGCGAGTGTGAGTAGAGCATCATCGCGTATATTCTCTCTCTTTGAGCCATCAAAGATTGATCGAGTTACGGATTGTGTCTTTGCTCGCTTTTGTCTATCTTAGAGGGTATGCCTTGCGGAAAAAGTACTCACCCAAGGGAACAACTCAACCGGTAACACTCTAAAGCCAAGAGTATTTCCAGCCAGAATATAAATATGGATATTGGAAGAAACGCCAATATCACGCGGTTGACTCCGACAAGATGGATCCGAAAGGGGACTCTTGCCACGTTGGGTCAACTCCTACGAACGGAAAGTCCTTACTAGAACCCATGTGTTAGAATTTTCCAAAATCCTTAATCTATTTGTTGGTGCAAGAACGGTCGTTCTGAAGCTGCCCCACACTTTTACGGTCTTTAATAGAAATGGAAAAAATGCCATGGGAGTTTCATGGGTGTTGATGTTTGGCTGCCCCAATTGACGTTAATGAGACGTGGAGGGGAGCCAATGGGGTCAAACATCTAGCCATTCACTAAAGATAAGCATAGCTAGACTTGTCTAAGTGGGGACTCAACAAATATTGTCTTTCACATCCATAGGGTTTGTATTTGTTCTTGGTTTGAAAACACAGTGCGTTATTTGAAAACATTTGCAAACAAACATTCAACATGATCCTCGAAATTTCAAACCCTTTAGGAGGAAAATACCATTGATCAAATTCTCATGTTATTGCTTGCCCTTGGGATTACATCCTTAGAGGTTTCTAAGCACTTGAATTTAAATCTCAATTTTCCCACTAAAGTTAAACAATAGGTAACCTTTGCCTTAAATTCATCAAAGTTTCACATAATATACCTTGTGAAATGAGACGAAGTTGAGACATTGGACATTCAGTTTGAAAACTAATCAAGAGCTTGTTTGTGGTAAAAATAATCCATTAAGGAAAGATTAAATCAATTGGACCCCACATATGTGCTTGGCATCTTTTGGTCATATGTTTTTATGCAAACATTGGTCTTTTGATTTTGAATTACTCTTAGAGAAAGGCATGTTCTTCACTATCTTGGCCTAGTAAACAAGTCCTTCCTAGGTTCATTTAGGATCAAATCAAATACTTCATCCATCCAAACATTTATCATCTCATCCAACCAAACAACTTTAGATATTTGGAAACATCATTCTAGACTTGGTTAAATAATCAAATCAAAAATAACCTTCTTTAGTTAGGTGTGTGGGAATGCATCCTTTCTCATACATTTAATTAAATTAACAATCCTTTGAACAAATTCATCCTAAGATCACATCCAACATCTTAGGGTTTACAAGTTCATTATCCAAATCAACCAATCAAAATCAAACCCTAAGTCTAGCATTGATCCAAAGTCCCTAAACATTCAACACTCATATCATTTCCCCATTTTCATCCTTCATCTCATCATTAGTCCTAAGAACTCTAGAGGTCACTTTTGCAACAAGGTCAAAACACAAGAAGAACATGGAATACAAACTTGATCCATACATCATGAGTAATCCAAATCAATTGAATTTTCAAAGCCTTACAAAGCCAATTGATTATCAAAACTCACACTTATACAATCCATACATGGGATCATTACCTTCTACAAATGTCAATGGCACAACAAGTGTGAGTATGCCCAAATCAAAGATTAGAACACATTTCCCAATGGTAGATCTAAATCCAAACCTACAAGTCTTTCAACCAAACAATCAAAGCATGAGCCTTCAAACGAACATCATCCCACCAAATCCCTAGAAGCCAAATGAGAATGTACCAAGCACAAGTTTTCGAAACATGAATCTGGAAAACTTTGGGATGAATACATTTTCAAATCATACGAATATTCCAAACATGAAAAATGGTCAATTTCAACCTATCATGCCAAATCTAAGTGTCTTCCCAAATCAAAACATTGTCCAAAATCAAACACAAGTACACACTCCAAATCTACTTAAACACAAGCCAAACCAACTATATCAAGGGAGTCAAGATCGAAATCAAGAACAAATTTGGCTAGATCAAATTGCTACACTTACCAAAATAGTTGAGTCATTACGCCAAGAGACATCTCCACCACCATTACCCATATCAACATCATTTATTGGTTTAGGGCTTCCCCCTTTACCTAGCACCAATCACTCCATCCAAATCAATCCCCCTAATACCAATCAAGTCATCACATCAAATCCTTTGGATATACCATCAACATCGCACCAACAGATGGTATCTAATCAAATGACTGCATCAATCCTGAAAAATCAAAATATGGTCTCCTAAGGACCTATCACCTCAGTTATTCCAACCATCACTATCCCTTCAATCATTCCAACCACCACTCTCACATCCATCACATCTCAACCCCTCACTACCATGATTGCTCCAAGCGTATCTCAACCACTTGTCACTACATCCAACATGATTCCAAATACACCACCACTACCACCAAAACCAAGTGCAATAAGTCAATATTGTAACATTGCACTAAAAGCACATCAAGCCTACCAAAAAGCGCTTCAACAATATCAAACTACTCACACCACTCAAGCTTCTCAAGCCTCTCAAGCTACCCAACAAACACAAGCACAAACACGAAAAATGATAATTATTGGGGATACCGATGAACATTCAACCACTAGTGATAACATTGAAAATCTCCCCACCACAATTTTTGAAAGCATTGATCAAGATCTATCCATCAAAGAGCACATTGGAGATGTTTCTATCTCATCCGAAGATCAAATCAACATAGGTCAAGAGTCACTTTTCAATTGTGATCAAAATCTGTCGATGATACCCAAAAATGATCCAATTCAAGAAATGTCAACATCACTTGACCCAATGGTTGAAGACATTCACAATCCCTTCACCACAATTGTTGAAAATAATGATCAACATCTCTCCATCGATGAGCACCTTGAAGATGTTTCCACCCCATTCGATGATCAACTCACCATACATCAAGAGCCACTTTTTAGTGATCTATTTCAAGGAGTGTTAGGATTATTTGATCCTATTGACATAATGCACAATCCGTTCACCTATGATCATGTTGAAAATGTCTCTACATCGCCTTATGAGTTAGAGGACATATCTCAAGAATTTATTCCAAAGCATGATCAAAATCTTTCTCCAAGGTCTAGCAATGGTCCTTTCCAAGACATGTTGACCCCCTTTGACCTCATGGTTACATATACTAAAGGAACCCTAAACTCTTGAGGATATTGAACCACTTACCATGCCTAATGATGATGTCCAAGAACCCTTTGTAAGCAATCTATCCTTTGAAATTGATCCATGTCAAGAACTTGATCCAAAGCATGTCGAAAGCAACTCCGAAATCATTCATGATCAAGAATTTGTATCTTCAAGATACTACAATAATCTAATGGACACTCTCCTATCTATACAAGATTATCATATCCATGTCGCACATACTCCTCCATCTACCCATGAGATGCTTTCTATGGATGGACATGTAGATGATCTTCATCTAGAGCAAGATTATGTTACACAAAAAGAGTAGATTATTAACTCCTACAGTCAAACGAAGTTATCAACATCAGGATTGGATATATCCCAAACTCAGATTGAGGAAATCATGAATAAAGATATCAAACATTATCCACTCAAGGAATCAAGTTAGATACAACAGTATAATCCAGAGTTAGCAGAGCGGAAAATTGAAACAATGTCATCTACAGTGGTCATTTGTCAGAGCATGTTTACTGAACAAGACATCTCAGAACAGGCAGAATCAAAGCATGAAGGTACTACTTCTACTATACTGGGGGCAACTATGTCTCAAGAAAATGTCAACATAGGAAGCACGAAGAATCCTTATGATGAAACCGATGCCAATACTACAACCGACCACACCATGAATCTTCATCCACCCATCACCCCATCCACGAATTGGGACCAACGTCAAAAGAAATATTTGAATCAAAGTACGAAGAACGTTATCAAAGCAAAAGAAGCTAATAAGCATAATGGGAAAATCAAATACAAGTGGATACCAAAGAATACAAAGAAAGATTATCCTTATCGAACTCCATTAGTCAAAGAAACTATGGGGAAAAATAAGAAAGGGAAAAGTATCCATCAAAGATGTCCACAAAAGCAAAAGCAGTCGTTTCAAGCAATGTACAAAGTATATCAAATAGTTGGTCCTAATTCCATGCACACTTTCGTATCCACCCATCATTGCTCATCTTCCCAAGTTTGGAGAGTCAAAGGTTCCAAACTGTCAACCAATCCATCTTTTATCCCTAAACACACTCCATCCACGCCTCCACGCATGATATCCAATTTTCAAATTGACCATGTATTGGCAACGACCCTTCATCATAAGGATTCAGAAGGCACTCTATCGCGATGTATGCACAGAGACAGAGTTAACCCTAGTATCGACAAAGAAGATCAAGAATCCCAAAAGTTGCATTCAAGTGCACGTATCTTAGCAAAGCAACTTCTTTAGGCAGAATACCGATGGCACATTATGAAAGAAGTGTCTACATCAACACCACCAAGTGGTTCAGCATAAATCTTCCAGAAAAATCAAAAAAACAAAAAATATGAAAATCCAAAAAAATAAAAAACGGATTGAAAACAGTAAAGAGAAAAAAATTGTCCTCTAGTGAAAGCCGCATAGGCGGTGCTTTGGGCAAGACCATGATGAAAACCTGGCAAATAGGTGTCATGTGTGGAATCGAGCATCTAAGTGCGCCACTTCCGGTGAAAGCATCTTATCCCATCCATAATAAATCAAGAATTCCATCCATCTTATCCATAATTAATCCATCCATCTTAGCCATAATAAATCCATGCATCTATGAACCATTTATCCAATCCATCTTTATCCATCTGCATCCATCATCCCAGTTATCTTGATCTTGACAATTTTTGGGTACACTTTACACTTGCTTATGGTAAACACCTTGACATGGGCCGTTTTCATTAATCCTATCCTATGCAGCATTATTTGAGCCATGAAGCATTATCCAATGAAGCATTCCTTTACTGAACATTGTATCTTATCGCAAGATAATCCTTGGCATCCTTTGTGTGCTTACCATATCCATCCATCCATACACCTATCCATGCATCTATCCATGACATTCCATACATTGCTAGACACTGGGGGCAGATATTTGCATCTTGCTTCGAGAATAAATCTTGATCTATATCCTCCAACTTATATGGCGATCTGAACATTGGAAAACATAAAATCAAATTGGTCAAAGCATTTGTGATCTAGAATCCAAATCACTAGCCCATGGCATATTTTGATGAGAAGACATTCCTTATCAGTCTTCATCTTTCATCAAATATCAATTGATATCAGTCGCATCTAATTTGCACATCAACGTCACATCAAATCATTCAAACACTTTTTGTTCCAAATCAAACTTCATCAATCATGATCAATCAAATCCAATCAAAACATCATCATCTTGGGGATATCTTTCCCAATCCTTGTGTTTCTTAACACTATCCTTGTATTGTTGTGCATCCTCAACAATATTATCATCATCAATCCAGATCAAACAAATCCTTGCATTGTCATGCATCCTCAACAATGTTATCTTCATCATCAATCCATTGATTCAATCAGTCAACCTTAGCTTGGTCTTCAACAAAATCCCAAACAAAGCACTGATATAATTGCACACATCGTTATCCAAAACATCAAAATCATGCGAAAATCTAAAAACATCCAAAACATCGAAAAATCCAAAACATATAAAAATCCAAAAACACTCAAAAAGTCAGAAAAACATTGGAATCTGAACTACGTCGTCTCTGAGCTTAAACGTAGGCAAGGCTAATCTTTGATCAGCCCCTGAGACACAAAATCCAAAAACATTCAAAAAACATCAAAATCCAAAAACAT